>JBBPJX010000298.1:0-19092 GCA_038088955.1 Neotropicomus parvogracilis
TCCCGCTTTCCAAGCAAGCAGCCGTTTCTCGAGTGCTTCCCATTGCTCCCGCTCGAACTTGCGCGCAGAAGACTTGTACACGTGGAGATTTTGCGTCGTTTGTGAAAGTTTACCCGAGATGAGACCGGCTCGAATGACTGACATAGATCACGCGACGCGTCAACGCGCTTGCTATCCGTTGAACCTCGTTCGACCTACCGTCTATGGTCCACTTCTCGACTTGCGACGCGTCGATTTGTAACGTCGATGCGATCGTCGCATATGAAAGATCTCGTCCGATGTAGTCAAACGCGAGCGATGAAAATGCTAAGAGGCGAATTTTGTGTTCGAGCTGTGAGCGTTCGAGTTCTGAAAACGATCGGATTTTTTTTTCCAGCGAAATGAACACATGCGACGAGAGAACGCACGATAGGTCTCGAGGACAGCGGAATGACTGTCTACCCACGCCCGAAACTCGAGCAGCCCGTTTTTCAAGAATATTTGGACAAGGGGGAACAACTCGTGGTCTCGCACGGCGATGATGGGATCGAGGGCGTATAACGTATCAAAATCAAAGACGGTCGGTATACGAAGAGCGGCTACGATCGTGTCGACTGCAGCCGAGCGAGATTCGGGGGAGGAAGATGGGAGCGTATGCGCGAGCAAGATTCGATATTCGTAGGCAGAATCCCTGCGCAACGGAGGTGTTGAGTAGGACAATATGCCGAAAAGAGAACGCGCACGCTTTTCCGGATTGTGTGAGCGTGTCGATGATGGTTTTTAAGAATTGACCCTTTTCTTCGTCGGAGACGTGCCATTCCTTGAGCCAACGCTCGACGTCAGATTTTTTCAAAGCGAGGACTTCTAAATCGCCGTTGGTTGCTGCAACCTGGGAAAGAGTACTGTATATTTTCAGTCGCAAAGCTGATGACCGTGGCGCGGCGTTGAATAAACTGGATAATCTAAATCAAGGTGAGCCAAGGTAGGTGGCATGAACAGAGAAAATCTGACACGCGATATTTGAGCGATGCGTTGTTAGAGGGTGAGGACGAGATTACATTGAGCAGATTTATTACGTGCTGTCTCGTCGAGGGCGAATCGGTTTGCCACAGAGTGAATAGATGTGCGAACAAGAGGTTGAAGAATCCTTCGATCTCTGCTACGATGTCAAAAGGGAGCGCCAACGATCGTCATTGTACATACCCTGGTCAGTTCCGTGGCCCAATCCTTTCGTATTTTTCAACACGAGCTCAAGCGCTGTCCGTCGCCCGTCCTCGTCGAGAGACGCGTCTTCGGTCTTCACGATGTTTTGAAACGACTGCAAGAGAGCGGTGCGCTCATCGTCGGGGATGCTCCTCGTGGTGAATTCGAGCAGTTCTTGCAGCTGCTCCTGGGGTGTTCCCTCCGCGAACACGGAAACTGAGTCTGGCGCCGACATTTCGTTTCCTGCTAGAGCCTTTGAATCGTTAGACCTCAGATCATCAGGATGACAACAAGCGTAAACAAAACGTCGCAAGTCGAACTCAAACACAGATCCAACGTTGGTTCGCAACCACGATGTTCACTCGCCACTGAAGGAAAAAAAAAAGACAACGACAGCGATCGGTATGAAAGTAGCGGCACTGGCACTAATTCCATTGCCACTTCTTTGTAAAGTCAAGGGTGTTTCGAGTTCCATCTCGCAGCGTCAGTGAATCTCATTATCAGATATACTCATTGGACGGGGATGGCAGCTAGGTATCACTGACCATGGCCGCACGCCTGTGTCGCTTCGTGCGAATGCCCCCGTCCGTGGGATATGGCAAGCGAGGAAGTGACGTGACAATGATACCCACATCATGCCGCATGGGAACGATCAAACGACGGCCAGGCAATCCGAAAGAGCCTAGACGCCTCGTATGACATATGGGAGTCGCTTATACCTATAAGGCTTGACTGGCACCGGGACGCTGAGCGAGAAGCCCCCCCTCCCCATTTGCTATAGCTCAGCCAGAAACCAGTCCCGTCCGAGGTCACCAGTGCGCCGCCCATGCTGCTTGGCTTACTCCAGCGTTCGCGGCTGGTAGTGCCCCGGAAAGGCGGGGTAGCCGTAGCCCCGGGCCGGAAGAGAGCTTTCGCAGGCCCGAAACCGCTACCTATCCCGTTCCTCCTACCTGCCTAGGTGCGTGCTGCACGCCCGGCCCTGATCTTTTGAGAGGGGCGCACAAGTAGGATTGACAGCCCAGGTAGCCTCTGCCTTGCACACGAATTTTGGGCCTAAAATACCGGTCCGCATTAGCTTATGTAAGCACAAAAGCGTAGGTAATCAACTACTTGTTTCACCGACCTGACCGAAACACACCTCCGACTCGGAAATGACGGTCGTGAGGTACGAATTCAGCGACGTTGCAGACCTGCTTCAATAATCATAGTCAAGGCTCGGCGACCCTCGCGTATCAATTGGTCTCGATGGAAACAAGTGTGAACTCGAAACGGTCGGGCAAGCGACTCTACTTGGGGTTGGCAGTGGAGAACGAGCGAACCTGAAATCATTCGTGCCTGCAAACCTCTCTCAGTAGTGGTACCGGTGCATTGACTCAGTTGATTCCCGATGCTACTCCAAGTTGGCATCGTATATCCTCCGCCCCGGGTCATTGCATCCCCCGGATGCACAACCGTTCCTACGCTCTTCGAGTACATGGAACTTACCACCTTCCTACCAGCCAGTCATATCCATTGTGTTAGGAGCATAATCAAGGTGGACCATCAATCAAAAGATGATGTGATTCGATCTTCTGGAAGGTATGAAGCACCGCGCAGGAAAGAAAACCGACGGGGCTATCAAAGATGCGACGGAGTTCAAGACGTTGGAGGTATCGCATGCAGCTCAGCATAACCAAGAGTTCGGCCAAATTGAAGCGAATAGCTGTACAGATAGAGAACTGTGGTCGTACCACTAACAACGTGCCGATGTAACGACTCCGGGTTACTTGGTTCCCGTAGCTAATACATATACCGTCCGTGGTACTGAGTCATACTGATTCAGCATTTCTGCCTTTTGGCTCGGTGGTTGAGCACGGCGGTCCGATCGTTTGAGCCGAGTCGAGTCAACGTTCCGTATGTTTGCCGTCATTGGCGCAATGTTGCCCTGGACTGTGCAACCCTCTGGACATACCTCTTGGTGACGTTGCCGCTCTGAAAGGAAGAGATGTTAAAGCGGTTCGTGGATCTGTGTCGTGAGGACGAGCGCCAGTTAGCGAACCATGTTGATCGTAGTATCCAAGAGCTTCACCTGCGCCTTGGAAATACATGTCCCAACCTTGTCCTTTCTCTTCGCGTGCTTCTCTCCTGCAAAGGTTGAGAACAACGGGATGGCGCCGCGCCCAAGTTTCAGCTTGGCGCTCTTTCATGGAGACACCCCAGCTCTTCGCAAGCTCCAACCTGTGGATTCGCCAGTGTCATTTCGTTCATTCAAACCATGTGGCATAGCAGGTCTTGCAATAGCATTCCTGAGCGCATTGGGTAAATGTAGCCTCAAGGACATCGATTTGAAGGCGAAAACCAAAGGGGTGGGAATGTCGTGGAGTGTACGTTGGAGTAGTAGGAGAGCAGTCGCACTACCGTCGCACTCCTGGCTCTGTGTCGTGGTTGCTCGACATGACTCCGTCGGTCGGCGACGTCCGGCCGACGCTACCAGTTCGGACAAAGTCGACCTCCGTGCTACGACGCTCGGAGCCATGGTCGTCATATGGATGAAACAAAGAAAAGCACGACGTTGGGAAGACGATCGAGGTCAGTATCAACGTACGAACTTTGACGTGGGTAGATGGCGTCTGTCGGAGTTGGACACTGGTTAGAACACAGAACTTGAACACAGGACAATGATCCCGCCCGCCTCGCTCGTCGTCATGGATTCTGCGCTCCGTTTTTGAGTCACCGCGGGTTATAATGCCCGTCTCTTTCTCCTTAAAGTCGAGTATCTCCGACGGACCTAGGTGCTGTGTTTTGGTCATTCGTGATGTATCTACGAGCTAACCGAGTTTCCGTTCTGGCATACGACGTGCCAGCGTTGTACCACGGTTTCTAGTGACGATTCCGTAGATTACCAACAACTCCGTTTTCGGCTCCCCGCAGCCACCGCTCCCTGGATCTCCGGGCCAACTGCGAGGCGATCTAGCTCGCCTTCGCAGTTCAGATCTCAGGCCCTGCCTTGCTGCTATTCCCCTCCGAGCCTCCACCCCGCCTACCTACGCCACGACGACTCGGACTTCTAAAGAAAAACAGCTGGTCATCATCATACGGCTTGACATACAAGATCGACCGTGCGTTGCCCTAAAATAACTCAGAGAACTGATAGGATTAACTGTCAGCAAGTATAACATGTTGTGCAGTCCCGCATTCACCTGTTTTGAGGTGCCTTGTGTCTTAAGTCGACCCAAAATCTTCAAAAAGGTTGACTTGAAGGTGAGGGAAGGGATAATAATGGAGCCTCCGAACTTTGTACAGGTTACGGAGTAATGAATGTCGCTCATAAGGTGATCATTTGTTACTCGTCAACGTAAGTTAAACAGCCTCACTCCTCCTTTAGTATGGAACCAGAGCATCACCTCTCCCCTCAAATAGTCTTTGCACTGAAATGGCGATCAAGGGTCGACGGGAAAGAGCTTTACAATACGTGTGAGACCAGCGGTGCTACGATGGCGACGTCAAGTTGGTCGGCCCAACTTGTAAACGTTCCTAACCACGCTGACTCGGAGCCTTCTCTATACCGAACGGAGGAAATAGAACACCTCGAGGGCTCGAAAGAGCTGTGTCATCCCCATCAATGAAATCAATCTTTTTTCGGTGTCTGAATTCCTGTATGTCCGTCACAAAGTATGGACGAATGCTTTCTGCTTCGGTGGGCCATCTCGCTTAGAACAAGAACAGAACGTGCCATTGTTTCAGAATGTTCAATGGGCTAATCTTGGTGCGCACCACCTCCGCAGTGAGAATTAACTTGAGAAGCCACTGCCCAGCGCTCAATCTCGGGTCTGCCATGCGCATTAACAGCGATAGAACGCCCTCGGTTGTTCCGATCGATATTTATAGCTGGGCTTTCCATGTGGGCTGCAATATGGTTCACATTTATAGTATCCATGTGCGGTCTAGGCACAAGACTTACTGGGGGAATTGCACGGCTTATAACAAGCACGATTCTTTTCGTCGCTCTGAGATATTCTGTTCCAACCTCGGGCCAGTACTCGAAAATGCGTCTGTTCCTTGCCGCCCTCCTGTCCAGTGCAGCCCTCGTCAGGGCTGGCCGTTACGCTGATGTCCTGCACTTGATCAAGGAAAGCATCCATGGGCCTCCTCATGGATGGGTTAGACGTGGCCCTGCACCTCCGGAACACATCCTAGAGCTCAAGATCGCACTCCCCCAGCCTCATTTCTCCATACTGGAGCAGCACCTTTGGGAAGTCAGTGATCCAAGCCACGAGCGCTACGGTGCCTACCTGTCGAAAGATGAGACAGAAGCGCTCATGGCGCCGCATCCCGAGACACTCGATGTCGTCAGCGAATGGTTATCCTCATATGGTATTGAGGAAGAACACCTATATAGATCATCGGCCCAAGATTGGATTACCGTTCGCGTTTCGGTTGCACTTGCGGAGGAAATGCTGAATACGGTAAGATTTATCGATTCATACTACCTATACATACGCCGAGCGGATGAACGCAGAAATATGACGTCTACACTCACACAAACAGTGGAGAGAGCCTCGTCAGAACGACGAGCTACAGTCTTCCAGAAGCTTTACATGAGCACGTCGAGCTCATCCAACCAACGACGATGTTCACTCGCCTCAGGCCCTTCAAGAGTACTCTACATTGGTCAGGCACGGGGCCGAGTGGCTCGTTAACACCCTCCACTGGTACGCTCACGGGACCCTCTGGAAACCAAATCGATGCAAGCTGCAACGGATCGGTTCGACGGCATGAACTAATATCTAAACCTATCTAACGTGTTTGCTCTGTAGATCACGATCACCTGTCTGAGGCAACTTTACAATGCTGTCGGGTATAAAACCTCCGCCACGAATGGTAACAAAATCGCCGTTACCGCTTACCTGGATCAGTACGCCAACAACGCGGACCTGCAGCAATTCTTCCAACTGGAGAACCCTGCGGCGTCTGGATCCAACTATACGTTCGTCTCCGCAAATGGTATAATCTCTTATTCGCAGATGGTAATAACCCTCCCTGACCATGTAACTAGGTGGTTTGAACAATCAAAGTGTGGCTGCTGCTGGGCTGGAAGCCAATCTGGACACTCAGTTTGCTTATGGACT
Source organism: Neotropicomus parvogracilis (assembly GCA_038088955.1). Taxonomy (NCBI): domain Eukaryota; kingdom Fungi; phylum Basidiomycota; class Agaricomycetes; order Boletales; family Boletaceae; genus Neotropicomus; species Neotropicomus parvogracilis. The sequence continues at coordinate 6,291 of JBBPJX010000298.1, forward strand.
TACGTTCCCAACGCCTGCAACGTTCTACTCAACTGGCGGGTCACCCCCTTTTAATCCCGATGCACACACCCCGACGAACACTAACGAACCTTACGCTGACGTTAGTTTCGTCCCTTGTTCATTCTTGCGAACTCTCTAAGACTTCATCGTTGGTTGCAGTGGTTGAACTACGTGTCCTCTCAAGAAATCCTCCCTCAGACGATATCTACTAGTTATGGCGACGATGAGCAAACGGGTACTTTCATTCATTTCTTACGGCCAAAACGCTACTCTGACCCAGGGAAGTCCCACGCAGTTATGCTAATCGTGTCTGTTCTGGCTTCGCCGCCCTTGGGGCTCGTGGGGTCTCCCTCTTGTTCTCGTCTGGTGACGGCGGTGTCGGAGATGGTGACGCAGACCCAACGACTCAACAATGCTTCTCCAATGACGGTAAACACAAGACTGTGTTCCTCCCTCAATTCCCCGCTTCATGCCCATAGTGAGTGTTCCTGTCGATGTACAGTATCCTTTGATTGTGTTCGAATCGACATAGCGTGACAACTGTTGGAGGTACCAATTTTATTCCTGAAACTGCTGTCTACTTCTCTGGCGGAGGTTTCAGCAACTATGTGTGTTCATCTTCGTAGTTGCTTCGACCATGACGCTGATCTGCTCGTTCATCAGTTCCGTCGACCTCATTACCAAGACAAGGCAGTGAAGGACTATTTGAAGACGCTAGCTCATGGGACCTACAAAGACCTGTATAACCCGTAAGATATAGATATCTTGGTTCCTTGCGCGATCGAATCTAACGGGCGGTGTTTTAGCCATGGCCGTGTAAACACTCATTCACCCCAAGCCAGCAAAGTGCCGCTCGCTAACACCTTTCTATCTAGGGCATTCCGGACGTCGCTGCGCAAGCCTGGCAATTCCTCATCGTTTTCGAGGGTATCGAAACACACGTCGATGGAACGTCCTGCTCCGCTCCAACCTTTGCCTCGTTTGTTTCAATGTTGAACGACGCACGGATCAGTGCATCCAAGCCACCTCTGGGCTTCTTGAACCCATGGCTGTACGAGACGGGTTTTTCTGCGCTGAACGATATCACGGTGGGCAATAATCCTGGATGTGGTACGGAGGGCTTCAGCTCCACCGTGGGTTGGGATCCCGGTACGTCTCGTCTTTCCTTGTTTCATCTCATCTCGGGCCATCGTTCCGTGCATCGCTGGATCTATCGATTGCGGATGGATCGCTGGCCGATCTACAAGCAAATTTGATGGTGGCTGACGGGCGACACGTTCATGCAGTGACTGGCCTCGGTACACCCGACTTTAAGAAATTGTTGGCGCTGGCGCTCGCTGCTTGATCATCGTTTTCCGTTTGGACTGTATATTGGACATTGGGTTATATACTCTATCTATGTTATGTAGTACTGCATGCTCGAATGAAAGCGTGTACACGTCGGGTCACCGTCTGAGGTCCACGAGGCCGTGCTCTTCCTATCTCACGTCCATCTCCAGCCCTGCACGGCGCCAATCTTTCTTGGCACTAAAACAAGGCGAGCCACTGTGACCCATAAGTTTGGATCGAGGCATGTGGACCAAGAGGGGCTTTGCACACCGACATGGCGCTTATCTTACTAAAGTTATTTGTTGACTGAGGAATTTAGGGGCCTTCAAGTTGGCGTCCAACAACCTGACTCACGAGACACGTAAGTCTTCACCTAATCGCTGTGATGCGAATACTAAGTCTTGCCACTGATCGATATTAAATTCTTCAATAAACGCAGTGAACATTCGTAGACATGGAGACGATGACTGTAGCGCAGATCGACGATGAATCCGACAGACTAAAGTCGGAATTGGCCCAGCTCTATTCTCAGTTAAACTCGTTTTCTCCCATTTCTCGCCTTCCGACCGAAACCCTCCAAAGGGTATTCATTCATTATGCCCGTGACTATCATATCGAGGATCGCCGTGATTCTGCTCTGACTGTGCCTCTGGTTGATGTTTCGTACGTCTGCTCTCGCTGGCGCACCGTTGCTCTGGATTGCCCACAAATATGGGCGAATCTCTCTGTTGCAATGTCCTCACGCTGGAAAGAGGAGTCATTGGTCAGATCGAAGAATGCACTGCTAAAGGTAGGGGTGTATCTCCGAGACGATCAGGAAGAAGCGCTGGCACGAGTGCTACATTTTGTGGAGCAGGTCGAGAACCATGTAGATCGTTTCGAGGAGCTCAGTCTGCACCTCCCAGCCAAGCACGTCGACAAAGTCCTTCCCAAGCTTTGCCCACACAATCGTCACCTGCGAAACCTGAAGATTTCGGTGTGTGACATGATTATGGCCTCCCAGTTGCCGCCGGTTCCCTTCAATGGATACACTCCAGCCCTCCTCACGTTCGAACTTGATAACTTTCCGTTCCCGTGGAGCCTGTCCGGGTCGAGCAGCTTGACAACTTTGAAGGTGCACAATTTTTCCGCTATATTCCAACAAGACGTGGAGAAGTTCCTGGCCATGCTGATTCATATGCGATGCCTCACATACCTCTATGTTCGAAAAGCCCTTAAGGGCGCACCTAGTTCCCTCTCCAGCGCAGGGTTTCACGACTCTCGGAAGATTGATTTGCCCCATCTTTCTTACCTTTACATCAATGAACCACTTTCCACAGCCATTGTGTTGCTGTCTTGCACAAAGATTCCTTTGCGGACAGAGGTCAGGCTGGATTGTCGTAGCGGAGATCGTCCTGAAGATTATGCCCCGCTCGCTTCGTTTCTTGCACAAAGGTTCAGCACGTCTGAAGGCCAGCCAGCGTTGGCCAGCCAAACAATCCGCTCAGTCGTCATCGAGTCCTCTTACTGGACAAGACTCGTCTTTAGCTCAGCAGAACGCGATTGCAAATCTTCATTAGAGGAACGGTGGGACTGCGGTATTCCCCTCCAGGTTCTCGTTGATTTTCCTGGATCGTTCGACCAAAGCACCCGGGATCACATCGTAAAAGACCTCTACTGTGCCGTACCGTTGACGGACGTTCAAAGTCTTCATCTCATCAATCCTTCGACATCGTCGGTGGACGTCTGGATGCCTTCGCTGAGACGTCTTCAGGATCTACGGTACCTCAAGTTGAGCAAAGGCGATATGCCAGACCTCGCTTCTTCGCTTTCCTTCAAACAGGGATCTGGAGACAAAAGTCCGGATCAGGTGTTTGCGCCAGCGCTGGAGGAACTGGAGTTGTACGACGTGGAAATTCCGATAAGTCCGCGTCCGGGTAATTTGCAGTCTCTCTTCAAAGCTCTGGCTACCCACAAGCAGACGCGAGGCAGACTCTCTGCGAGCAAATGCATAATACTGGACCTCAGGACACGCTTTGCCAGAGAGTTGGACATGTGGGGGTCCTGGGGGAAGTGGAAGAAGGGGCGGTTTCGTGTGGACAAAAGCATTTACCTGGACTTTGAGGGGACGGGCTTACTACAGGGCGGGAAGTTTTATAACGAAGACCCGTGAAGAACCCGGAGGACGGGTTGTTTCAAGTTCCAAGTCACCGCGTGCAAGATGAGGGGTCGGGGTCTTTCGGTCGTTAGGCGTAAAGTCTTGAGATCACAGTTCTTGTACTAGTAGAAATGATGGCGCCGTGCACTAAAAACAAGCAGCACAGTTCTACTACTACCTTGACGGCCTTTGTGAAACCGAGTAGCAGCTTTAGGGGCTATAGGATCGGGTGGCTGGTAAGACGACACGCCCCTCTCTGGCGTACACCTTCTGTAACGTCAACTAGCATCTAACCAAGTTGTAAGCCGCCACAATGGTAGTGGTACTAATCTCGATGCCGCGAACTCTAACCTCAATTCTAGTGTCGCATTCGTTTCTGGCTACCAGTAAATCCTCCAGATGAGGTCGAAGAAATCACGGCGTTCGGCCAAGGGGGGCCCACCGTCATCTCAGGTGGATGCGAAGACCGTGGCCATAGCTCGCATCCATGGCGAGATCGACAGAATAAAGTTGGAACTAGCCAAGCTCCGTTCTCAGAGGAACTCGTTTTCCCCTATTTCCCGCCTTTCCACGGGAACTCTCGAAATTATATTCACGTATTGCGCTCGTGCGTCTCACGGCGAGCAACGCCGTGTGCCTACTTGGGTCAGCGTTTCGTATGTTTGCTCTCGCTGGCGCAACATCGCTCTGGGCTGTCTACCTCTCTGGACCTATCTTTCTCCCCCGATGTCGACGGGTTGGATCGAAGAGTCGATGGCCAGATCAGAGAATGAGTTATTGAAGCTTCGGGTGTATCTCAACGACGAGGATAAGACACTGGCTCCTCGGGTCCTACTCTTCATGGAGCTGATGGAGAGCCATGTAGAACGCGTTGAAGAGCTCGTCCTAGACCTTCCGGCAGAGCATCTCGACAATATTCTTCCCAAGTTTGCTTCACATGCTCCTCATCTTCGAAACTTAAAAATCTCGGTGGATAACCCGAGATCTACCTGGGAACCACCGCTCTCGCTGGAACGGCGGTCATACGAAGACACCCCAGCTCTCCGTGCACTGGAACTCACAGGTTGTCCGGTACCATGGGATTCGTTCAAGCTGAGCGGTTTGACGACCCTCTGTCTGCACAAAATGCCTGAGCGGTTGGAGCAAAGCACGTTTCTAGCTGCGCTTCGTCACATGCAAGACCTCACATTCCTATATCTCAGAGACGCTCTTGACAGCGCCACAGATTTCCTCTCCAGCGCTGAGTTCGATGGATTCCAAAAAATCGATTTACCTCGACTCTCCCGCCTCTTGATCGTCGCGCCACTCTCGGCGGTCGTTGCATCGCTGTCTTGCATAAATGCCCCGTTGCGGACACAAGTCAGGTTAGGAATCAGTCGCGAAACGAATTTCTCCGATGAATATTACACCCCACTTTCTTCCCTCGTCGCGCAACGCTTCAGCACGCCGAAAGACAAGGCATCGTCCATCCCGACGATCCGCTCGTTGATCATCGAATCCTCGAAATGGGACCAGGCGAAACTCACTTTCAGCACTGCGGAACGCGACTGCGCCGCTTCACGTCCGGAGTGGGACCCCGGCGTTCCTCTCCACGTCGACATCCTTTTCAGCGTGTGGATAAAGAAACAAGATCAGGATCGCATCGTGGGCGACATTTGTTGTGCCGTACCTTTGACCCACGTTCGGAGCGTTCACATGCACTGTCCTCCGAAGTCGTTGACCCTTTGGACACCCGCTCTTCGACGCCTTGAAAATGTACGGTACCTCTTGTTGAGCGGGCCCGACGACATGCCAGATCTGGCTTCATCGCTGTCCGTCCCCCGGGACGACGGAGGGCCTGACGGGGTGTTTTTACCTGCACTGGAGGAGTTGGAGCTGCATGATATGGATGTTCGAGAAGGCCCGCACGCCGATGGCGGGAAATCTACAGCAACTTGCGGACTCCCTGGAGAGCTGGGATCTCTTTGTCAAGCACTCTCCTCTAGAAAAGAGTCCCGAGGCAGGCTCACCGTGACTGGGTGCAGGGTGGTCGACGCCCAGACTTACAAGCGCACAGGATTGGAGATGGTTGGGGGCTGGGAGGGCGGCCACTTTCATGTGGACAAAAGGGAGTAGCTCATCTAATTCGTGTTCGAACCGGCTTCTCTGCGTAGGATAGGATAGGGTGCTTGCTAGTGTTCAAGAAGTTGCTGTGATGATTAGAACGCGCACATGGTTCGAGTTTCGCGCATGCCGCAACGAGCATCTGGGTAGTCCGCCTCGGCCACATCGTGACCGGTCTCATCTACAAGGGCCAAGTCTCGAACGCAGTGACTCGGCGACTCGGTGCCATGTAGACGACTACGGCCCTGCCAATCAAGGAGCGCAATATATGTAGGCCCTCAATTTCATCCTTTATATTCGCTTCGCAATTAGCGCCACTAAACTGTTTGGAAGCTCACCGTTCAACGAAAGAAATGGTATAGAGGTGTCTCTGAATAAAAAAGAAGGCAGTTGTGCGTCCACAGCAATGCTTGCTTGCAGCCATCTCTCATAGCAAAAAGGTATTGATTATTCGTGAACGAGATTAGTAGCTCTTGTTGGTACACCGTTCATCAAGGACGCTGGTCGAGATTTCATGACCACCGGACTGTAGCTTTCAGCGACTTGAACGGCATGCCGTATTAGCAGGCGGAAAACGAAAACATGTCGATCATCACGCCGTCACTATCTTCGCATCCGTTTCTTGAACCGTTCCATGACCTACAGCAAGCGTCAAGAACACGCCACGACCCCCGCAGAGGCTATACCACGTACCAGTTCGTCCGTCGCCATCTGAGGCTTATCGTGCCGCATTTTACGCTCTTCCTGCGGAGGTAACCCCATCGCTTCCAACTTGGCGTCCCGCATGATCTCCACATCCGATTTTTGTTTCAAGTGCGGGCGGTAGACTGCGCGAGAGCGGATGAGGGGAATATGTGCGCGAGAGGAAGCGGGAGAGAGACGTACATCGGGTGGCGACGAGGTGTTCCTCGTCTGTGTTCACTTTTTTACGTTCCTTGCGTTCCTCAGCGACCTGACGTTTCGCTTTTTCCGTTTCCTCGATGTTCCTAAGTCGTGTACTGAAAAAAAAGAAAAGGCCACAGGTATATCAAAGCCCATCGTCGACCGAAAGGGATACACGCACTCCATGCCGAGATCGACCTCTTGTATCGCCGTCAACATCGCCATGCTGTTCGTCACGCTCCCCTCGTCTGCGGCCCTCTTCTCCATCTTCCAACGCTCCGACAGCGTGAACTCGTCCTTGGCGTCGCGCGCTGACTTGTCCGACGCGACCTGTTGCTGACGTCGAATCTTCAAGTTTTCTTCGATGTATGCCATCCTGGAACGCGCAGCCAGTGGAATCGTCACGCCTGTTCGGAAAAAAAAAAGGAGCCGTACGGCGACGCACATGTGTTTGTCCACGTCGAGCGCGTTGGTCTGCTGCGTAAAGTTGTTGGTCCGGACCGCCCGTCGAGCCTTGGCGGCCGCGTCCTCTTGCTCGCTATTACACAAGTCCAAGTTAGCGTTTCGGATCGACCAGGACACAGGCGCTGGTGGGACTCACTCGTCCTCGGTTCTTGCGTCGGCGCCAGCGCCCGCTCTCAGCCCACCCTTGTCTTCGGGGGCCTCCTCCGTGTTCCGGCGTCGCTTCTTCTTGGCGTCCCCGCTGGTCAACTTTTGTACATCGATCCCCTGCCTCGTCTTGCGTAACCGCCTCAGCTCAAGCAATTCCGAGAGGCTATTGAGCACAAACGCAAAAATGAACGCCCTGTTGGTAGATCGGGGCAGCGAAACACGCACGGAAGAGATCTGTCCTCGACATCGTCCCCCTCGTCCTGGTCCTGTTCAGAAACGTGTGGTTGTTCTTCTACTTCCGGGGACTTTTCTCGAACTCGGGGTTGTGGACGGCTTCGCCTCTTGATCATGGGCAACACTATAGGATTTTACGTAAGCAAGGACTGGAGCTCTTGTGCTACCACAACTGGGTACAGCAACATCGTAATAAATAAATAAAAGTGTCGATCGGAGAAAAAGAACATAGTAGTAATACTTGGAGAGAAATCGAATCTAATGATCATTCCCATGTAAATAAATTCATTGTATACGTTCCTCCACCGTACTGCTCTCGTTCGTGTTTTCTGTTGCCGCTGCTGCAGGCGCTGGCGTAGCAGCTATCGCTGCCGTCGTTACGCGCTGCAGCTCCTCTGGCGTTGGAAACGCAATCGTCGGAACCCCAATCGGTGGCGAGGAATGCCGCGCGAGCAAGGATTCCGGCGCACGCAGTCCACCTCGTCTCAGACGTGGGGCCTGCGAACGGTCCTCGGTCGGTTCCTCCCCTCCACCCATTCGGTCAGATGGATTCACTGTCCACCCTGAATGTGGTGGGAAATACCAATCATCCGACATGCTCGCTGGTCGTGGTGTCGGGATTATTTCGAATCGACGTGTCCTCCCAAATGGGAAGAATCGTCTGACTTGGGCAGACGATGGTCGTGGACCGAGGGAAGATGTGGCAGGTGGCTCTACGCTGCTGGCGGACGGATGTTCGGATCGAGCATTTGGATCATCGTCGTGGGCAAGTTGGCGGGTCATATTACGGCGTGCGGCTGTGAACTCGCTAAAATCTGACAGTCTGTTGCGCCCAGGACGACGGATGGATGGCTGCCTCGCCAACGTCGAGTGAAGAAACCCGCTGGACGATGATAGGGGCCATGGGCTCGTTCTCGGTGGTGGCGAGGCATCTACGAGCGGTGGTAGTATCCTATCGCTGGCCATTTCGAGAGGAGGGGCTGGTATCGGAGGAGAGTCGTGAGGATAGCTCCAAACGTAAGGAGTCGAGGAATTCGACCAACTGTGCTGGGACCGATACGCATCGTACAAATCTGAGTTGAGCCGGCTGCCTTCCATGATGGGAACAAAGCTGCCGTACGGACTCAGTTCGTCCTCGTCCTCGTCCACGTCCAGCTCGTCTGGGGGTTGTGAGAGATACTCGGTGAGGTCTACACCTCTTCGGGCACCGGGTCCGCGGCTGGGAGCACGCTCACGGTAGATAGAAGCAGGACTAGATAGCTTGCGCAAGGACCGAGCAGTTCGGTCCCCAATGAGTCCGCGATCGGCTGCGTGGTGGCGATAACGGCGTTCTGCGACTTCCTGCATGGCATTGTGGGCCCTGAATATAGACGAGCGAACGCGGTGTGCACATACCTTGACGAGAACTTCGATGAGCGATGTGGTGAATGAATCACCGCGGTCGAGGTCTTCTACGAACGCTTCGTAGGTAATCATAGGCTCTGCCTTCTCGAGCCTAGCGCGCTTGATTGCACCGGAGCTGGGAACGGCTTCAGTCCAGGCCAGGGGAAAGATAAGGGGGCGTACACCAGGCTCCTCATTTTTGCGCCGAGAACGTCGTCATAGTATTCTGATGTCCTGCGAGACAGGGCTGCATTAACGAGTAGGTTGTGGTACGAGACGGAGAGGCGTGTACCATTTGCCCATAGTTTATGTACGCTCGGGGTCGCTTTTGGGAGTCGTCGGGATACAAGCTGCAACGAGGCAGATGTCGGGAAAGCGCCCGTGCGAAAATTGGCCGTCGTCAACAGGATTGTTGACATCTGTTTACTACATTGTTCCCCTTTTCGGAAGAGCCCCTGAGCTAGAAGATTCATACGACAATTTATTAAACTCTGTACTAATGAAACACTCGGCGATTGAGCGAACGTTCACAAACAATAGGTAGACAGACAAGACAAAATCTGCTCTATTTGACGCTCCTCGGTGTGCATCTGCTGACCCGAAGCACATCAAGGCTCCGAAGTTGCGACTTACACACCTCCTTGACGATCTCCACATAAATCTCTGACTCTTGCGTGCGTGCATACGTCCGTTTCGTGCGCGTGATGTAATCTTCATATAGATGACAGTGGGACAGCGCCATATTGAAACTCATGTCAGCGCATTCTTTGCAATCCCGGTGGGCGCAGCGGAACATGACGTCTCGCGGATCCACGTTCTTCCGGGAACCAATCCGTTGCCGAGTCCACGACGAGAGCTTGTTGACCGCATCGTCATACCATTGTCGCACTACTTGGGGAAGAATCGGCGTCAAATTTTTCAACATCGCGCCGATGTTCGCGGTATCCTCGAGGACATTCCGAACGTCCGGATGTAGGAAAAAATCGACAGGTCGAGGGTGCGCATCAAGGTCCACCACCGTAGCGAACGAGGGCAGACAATAATGCAGTCGTGCGACGCGTTCATGATACATGCACACCATTTCCGTGAGCCTGATTTTCGGTAGTGACACGACGAGCTTGGGGGAGATTTTAGACCACTCTGGTCGAATGTCAGTGACCAGAGTTAACCGCAGACGACAAGGCCTACCAGCCGGCGTCAGTGGCACCTTCTTGTTGACTTCAGGGAGTTGCAAAAAGGCCCTCGGGTAATAGAGATCGTCCGTCCATCCTAGATTCTTCAGGTTCATTTTGATGCTAAATTCGAACGAAAAGTGAGTCGGAAACGGACGAGAAGGGGAAAACCTACTCGTTCACTCTCTCCTTCCGCACGAGCTCAAGTCGAGTGGCCCGCTGCTTTAATTGTTTCGACTCCCAGTCAAGGCACAAGCTTGCATGCTGGCAACGACATCGTCAGTCTCACACCTATGCGAAATAGTCGTTTTCAGCCCCTCACCCTGATGATGGGTGACCAGAATTTGTCCTCCTGTTCCACGAACTGTTTCATGACGAGGCGGGTGCTCCTAGCGCGTTTCAATACAGCCTCCCAGTCAGAGGAGCGGTGCCTGGGCGTCGATGCTTCTTGGAAGCAGACACTCATACCACTTTCTGGACAATCGCGCAATACACAATGCCTCTTCGCGATGGGTAAACGTACTGAATAAGCTTTTCGTACCGCACTTGTGTTACTGAGTGAAGAGCGGTGTCGGAAAACGGTCCTACCAACGCATGTCAGCGTTCAGATACAAAATAGTCACCATATCGTAGAGATCGGGCATCATGGAACGTACATTTTCTGGAGACATTTCGGACAACATCGCATCCGTAGCTCCCATTCGATCGTTTCACATTTTGCAGAACACCCCTGGATACGAACGTCCGAGTCAACTCGAGTTCGGAGGAGATGCACATGCGCGGATCGTACATGACAGATGGGATCGAACGCGAGATGAGCGTACGCAGGTTCTGAGAGATAGTCGGGACAGGGAGGAGGCAAGTCGGGGACATTGCAGAAGACCGTTTTCCATAGCCAATAGGAATTGTGGCGGTCGAGAAGGAACGCACGGAGTTCTTTCGTCGTCCGAGCCAGGTAAAGAGTGTCCCTTGGCTCCAAGTACTGAAAGACCTGGTTTGCGATAAGCAATCCGCCACCGAACAACACGATATAACAACCCCTCGCCTCTGTGACCAACTCCAGCGGCAAGTCAGTAAATTGATTTCCGGCAACCTCGATCGCCTTGAGGTCGTTGTGCTCGACATGTCGTCTCCCAGCGCGCGCACTCATGATGATTGTGCGTGTGAGCCAGTGTCACACGGCCACCGAACAATGAATATACGATGATCCATGTTCCAACGAGTCACGGAAAGAAAGGAAACAAGACGACGAGTACTCATATATCTATATCAACTCGCATCGTCCGTCCCACCAGGACTTCCATTCGACTTTGGCAGCGAAGCTCCCGCAACAGCTGCCCGCGATGCTGCTGCGCTCGCCCCTCCCCGGTCCTTGGAACTCAGCAAGCTCTGGAAAAAGTGTTGCAGCACCTCGTGCTGCGTCTGTCCCCCCGTTGAACTCTGTGATGAATTCAGCGTCGGAGATGCAGTCGTCCGACTCGTAGTCGACCCCCCTGCACCACCCGCAGACAACCCAGACGTAGGTCGCCCACTCCCTCTCGATAACCGCCGCGAGGCGTCTCCGTTCACGCTGGCATTCAACGCATTGCTGCCACCCAAACCGCTTTCCATGTCCGCGAGCGCCTTCTCCACGTTCGGCAGGCTGAAGCTACTGCTCCCAAGGGGTCCGACGATACCGGCCGTCGCGGTCTCTGAAGGATTTCGGAACGCACCGCGTGGATCTCGATCCGGCTTTTTCGAGTTTTCGTCGTAGTGCTTTGCAAGAAACGCTTGTTCCGCCATCGGGGCATTGAATGGGGGCAACGGAGGTGGCTTTGAGCGGAAATAAGGGGCACGCATTGACGGTCTGATGCAATGGAGACTCACCTTTGCGCCTTGATCGGGCACCAACGTCCGATACATTCTCTTCGCTCCGCCCGCATCCTCTGCTTCTGATCCGTCAGCAAGATCCGTGTCCCATGCCTCGCCCCACATCCGTGCCTCGAACCCTTCCCGTAGAACACCAACCTTTCCCCAGCTATCCCAGCCGGCAGGAATGACGATGCGGTCGCGGTCAAGCGTGTTCGGTCTGTGATGGAACACGAACGGATTTCGTATCGGTGCAGGAGCTTCCATCCCGGCCACTCCAGGAGACGGGGCCGGTGGCGCGAACAAGAGGTGTAACGTATACTGCCGAAGTACATTGAGGGTACTTGGTTGAGGGGTCGTATAAAATAGCGCAGCACCATCTGCCATTCGGGTTGGGGGTATCACGACAAGGATGAAAATAGACGGCTTACATTTCAGACATATCGTACGGAGGACCTGCATAATGCCATCCGTCTGCTCTTCCCATTCGCCCCCCTTACCTTTGACCATAGCTCCCATCCCAGACGCACCAACAAGATCACTCCCTTCGTCGATCAAATCCGCCTTTGTGCACACGACGACAATTGGAATACCGGCTGAATTGTGTGTGAGCGTCCCGGGTCCCAGCGGTAATACGGTATTCAAAGTCAAGTTTGAAGTGGCGGGTAAGGCGTCGGCGGATGGTTCGGTGTAGTGTTGTAGATGTGCCTGTACTACGGAACGTTCCAGATCCGGGCTGCACGACACCCCTCCACGACAACACGATCAGAAAGAACACGCACGTCGTTCGTGGTTCTCCTCCTTCACAATCTCCACCTCTCGCGAACCGTCCCCTTTCGCCCACTGCTCTGCCCACTTGAGCCAAGTCTGTAAATCCTCCATGAATGTCCATGGACGCGTCCAGTCCAACACGATCATGACGAGCGTATGCGGCAGCGCAGCCCTCAGGGGTAAGAAGTGAGGCAGCAAGGCTGTATAAACCTCGGCATCCGAAGGCACCGTATACACGGACAACCGCGCCAGGGTGTCTACCAACAGGAACACCAGCTCGCCAACCACCGAGTCCCTCGCAAGAACGAAACGTACCTTCGTCCGCGTCGTC
>JBBPJX010000299.1:0-19088 GCA_038088955.1 Neotropicomus parvogracilis
ACAAGGAGATCAAGCAAGTTTTCTATTCTCCCCTTGCATCGCCTCTGACGCGCGTCGCGACCAGGATGCCCGTCGATTTTACGAAACACCCTGAGTCGGTGTCGCGCACGACCGACGTGCGTATCGTGCGGTATCAGCAGAACCCGGCGCCGAATTGGGGACCGGGGTCGAGGGCGGGCGGAAAGCGAAAGCGATCGCGATCGGACGAGGGCGAGGGTCGGTGAATGCTTGTTCGAGCGGGAGGGCATGTCGTGGATCGCCGTCGTCTGATCGTTCGTACTCGACGTGATTCCGGATCTGCTGTCTTTTCGTTTCGTTTCGTGAATGATACTTTTTTCGAGCTGTCGTTTCGTGCACGGTTTCCGGTGTGCTTGGGTTTTCGCTGACCCGTCGTGCCGGTTATGCCCTGCTATGGGCTGGCTCAGAACAACGGTGTGGCGTATCCACTATAGGACGATACTCGTGCACGTCCCCCAGTCACGGGACCCGCACACGAGGAACAACCCAAAAACGGCGCGTGTTCTACGCCTGCGACGGAACGTGGTTGGCACGTCGTCCGCATGACGCTACCACCATCATATCACGAGTCACCATGTGGCACAGGTGGCACATCACGGACTTTTTGCCAACGGAACCCGGATCACGCGTCACGGCCAGATTTCCTAAAAAAAGATTCCGAACCGATACCATTAATCAAGTAAACAGCGTCGCCACGAATGCGCTCGCGGACGCGTTTCAAACGTGTCCAACGAGGTAGCAATGCTATCGAAGAAAAAGGGGGAGGAAAGGAATAATATCCAAATCCGAATGCCATGCGATTCCAAGAATGATGTGTGAGAGGGAGAACGTGGTGTTAAATACTTGCCGTACGGATCTACTGTCGTCCGACACGGACAAATCGAAAAGATGATGCACAAGGACGGGTCGGTCGTGGGTGAGGCGATCTCTACGAGGGACGCGCAATGCAAGCAACCTAGAGGCAAAAAGCCTTACGCCGTGACCTCGATCGTCGGTACGATCGTCTTGGCAGCACCCTTTGCAGTAGGCCTCTTGCCAACCAACCACGCATGCTGAATAAGACCCCCCGCGCTCGGACGTGCCGAGTGGTCAATGTCAAACGTCTTGGTCAAGAAATCTTGTGCGTCCGGAGAGATGTCGGAGGGAATCGCAGGTGTCGCCGATTGGCCAATCTGGACAGGGTGGCTTAGCGAGACGTACCAGGAACGCCAGGTCGACCCTACCTTGAAAATGGCCTGCATCTGTGTGAGCTGAGCCCACGGATGTTCGCCCGTGAGCATTTCGACGACCAGGCAGCCGACGCTCCAAATGTCCGCCGCGCTCGTGTGGGCCTTTTGCTGGACCACTTCGGGCGCCATCCAAAAGACAGATCCTTGCAACGACGGTCGGTTCATGCGCTTTCCCGTGAGCAGATCTAAGAGGGTGGCGGTTCAGTCCCTCGTCGGCTATGGTGACGAAATATGGAATCAGGAACGTACTGCCATCGACTTTTTTCGATATACCGAAATCAGAAATTTTGATGCCGCCCTTGTTGTCTACGAGAATGTTGGCACCCTTGATGTCGCGATGAATGATGTCACGCTCGTGGAGGTAGTTGAGGCCTTGGAGGATCTGGCGAACAAAGTTCTTGACGAGGGGTTCCTCAAAGGCACCGTAGTTGCGTAACAGTGCTGTGACGGAGCCACCAGGCACGTATTCCAGAAAAATATTGAGATAATCATCGTCTACAGATGAATCTAATGTCATGGAGACGTGGTTAGACGAGACAGCGGTTAGAAGCGGGGTGTAGAGCGGCTCACAGAGATATTGCACAATATTGGGATGGGAGAGATCTTTGAGCAGGTCGATTTCGCGTTCGAGTGCACTAAGCATGCTCTTCTTGCGCTCCTCGTTCGGTGCGGACCCAGTCGGCAGCTCGACTTGCTTGACCGCCATGAGTAGACCGTTGACTGCGTCCATGCCTAGGTAGACTTTGCCAAAGGAGCCAGCGCCGATCAGTGCACCTTTAATCCACTTGGTGCCTATTTTGGAAGTCAGCACGTGCATCAGGCGAACCAGTCCGACAGCTCGGCTCACCTCCGCTAGACGTTATCGTCCGGCCTGTCTCGTCCTCCTCTTCCTCGTACTCATCTTCGTCGTCGTCATCGTCGTCCTCGTCCTCGAACACAGTGTCTTCGGAAAGGCTCGTAACGTCGTCAATGTCGGGCTCAACCCTGGTCCAGTCTTCCGCCCCTTCCACACCCATGTCCACTGCCATGCTCTGTCTTCGGTTCTCCACCTCGGCCGTGATCTCATCCACCGTCAGCAAGCTCGCCGTGTCAGACCGATCCCGCTTGCTCCTCAGCTCCGTCATGAAACTCGCCCGCTTCGACGCATTCGAACTCGTCCGCGACATCCGCTTGCTCCCCGTTAGATCCTCCATCGACTCAGCGAGTGACTCGGTCGGAAACGCCACTGGCGGCAACAAGTGTGGCTTGGATTCGATCCCAGACAGTTTTTCCACGTCGTCTCCGGTAAGAATCACCGAGTTGCCGTCCTCTGTCGAGATCGATACGCGCGGCGGGTCCTCGATCATCCCCTCGCTCGTGACCGTCGACGACTTGCCCGTCGACATGATCGAGTTCCGTTTGGACTGCGACCCTTGGGTGCTAGTGCTAAACCGCGACGGCAACGGAGGCGGATTGAGCGACGTCATACTTTCCCGCTTGCCCCGCAACATCATGCTGTGTCTCGCCGTCCGGAGCATCTTTTTCTCCGCGAATGGGAAGTACTCTGTCAAGTGCGTCGTGATCAACTCGCTCGGTGGTCGTTGTCCGAAAAAGTTGCGCAGTTTCGAGGGCCTCTTGGCAGCTGCAAGTGTGGACGGGATGGGTGACTCGAGCGTCTTTTCGGGATCGCGGACGCCGAGGCCACTCAGAATGCTAATCGTGCTCGCGCGTTTGATCGCCTTGCTCATTTTCTGATCGTCACCAATCGCAGTCACGTATTCGGACAGTGACATGTCCCCGTCGCGCTCGTCATCAGTCGCGGGCTGACGCGGAACTGGGAACGGGAAAGCGTTTCGTGCAGGTGAAGTAGGGCTGGAGGTGCGTGGCGAGGGAATTGGCGGGTCTTCGCCGAATATCCGCGCGAGGGCCTTGGAACGCTTCGTCCGGCCAGTTCGACGGAGAGTTAGTCCTTGGTCCTTGATGGAATCTGGCGGACCGTGGCATACTGCCAACAGCTCGGCCTCGGAGAGAGGTTTGCCTACAAGCCATGAGTGCGAGCGAGAGAGGAGAAACCACATACACACCGCCCTCAGACTGGTCGTCGCTCTCCAAATACACACACCAACCTTCAACGCTCAGGCCACCGTCGTCGGTCTCGATTCTGTTCATGACGACGGTGTCGTCCTTTCTCCTAGCTGCTACTTTGTCGAACTTGCGCAGGACTTTTTCCATTACCTCTATTCCGCCTGCACAATCTGCGACGTCGACGACACATGAGCGACCTTCGTCGGGAAGTATAAATTTGACGAGCTTGCGACGAAGGTCATCTAGCGAGAGTTGTTGAGTGTGAGAAGGCGGATGAAATGGGCCACGCCCGACGGTGAAGGCGGGCGAGGATGGATTGGACGTAGGGGTCTGAAATGCTTCGATGATCGGAGATAGCGCCACACCGCCTAGAGCTGGCTGTGCAGAGGCATAAGGATGCTGGGTTGTCCCTGTCGTGGATGGACGAGGTGGCAGCTTGGTGGTGGAAACAGATCCGATGGGAGAACCAACCCCGCCGAAGGAGATGTTCCTGCCATGGGCAGAGCCATTGGTGGGACGAGGGGAGGAGAGTGAGCTGAGTGGAGACGGAGAACGTATCGTTGATTTTAGGGTGGAAGAACCGGATCGAGGATCGGCGGGAAGGCCATAAGGGGGCCAATTTGTGGAAGGATTACCGGATATGGGCGTGAGCAAGTTTTGAGAAGGCGCAGCGGGAGCGGGGGGAAGGGGAGAGTGGGTGTAAGCGGAGCCATCGGCTTGGCTTGGTGTTCGAGAGCGAGATCCAACCAGAGGGTGAAGGTTGCGTGGGGTTTGGCGCGTCGTGGGAGGCTGGGGAGGCTGACCACGGGGGGCTGGGGGTAGAGGAGGGAGGGAGGGGCGAGAGGTAGCTAGAGGGTTTGAAGGAGTGGATGCTGGAGATAAGCCGTTTGCTGGTTGCGGGAGGGGGCGTATGACGGGAGTTGCGCGTGCGGAATCGCCCGAGTGAGGTTCGCGTATGAGACGTGGCAGATCTGGCCGAGAGGAGTTTGGAGGAAGGACGAGGGGTGCGGGTCTGTTGTTATCGAGGCGTTTCTGGGCACGGGAGGTAGGAGAGTGATCGCGGCCGTTGCTGTCGCGGGAGCTTTCGCGGGAGTGGGAGGGGTGTACGCCGTTTTGTTTTGATGGTGCGTCGGGAGATTCGTGAATCAGATGGAGGTGATGGCGCGGGTGGAGAGGACTGGCGGTGCGCACGGCGCACTTGAGACGGAGACCTTTTACGGCGTTAACGATGCGCAGTCTGTCACCGACGCTGGATATGTTCATCTCTTTCAAGGTATCGTGATCGAGTTCGAGGAGGATGTCACCTCTGATATCGTGTGCTCTGAAGGCGTCGGCGTGTGCGGCACATTTTATGTCTGCGAGCCATTTGGCGACGTGGGCGTCTGACCAGGACTTGAGAAAGTCGGGAAAGGACGCTCCGGTCGGTGGCGGCTCGGGGATGGAACCACTCATCGAGGACGGAGAAGAAGCGTGAGGAAACGAGAACGAAGAAGTGGATGAACGATGTTGGGGCTCCAGTGGTGGCGGTCGCACTGGCACAGGAGAGGACAATCAAGACCGAGACAGACAAGTCGACAATGGAGCGGTCGTCGGACAGAGGTGCGTCGCGGTACTGACCGCGCTAGGTATTGGTTGATCAAAAGGGGTACAGGTTTCGAACGGGCAAGCTGTGTACTAAGACATTGGACAAGGCTCGTCGTCGACATCTTTCCGCTCTCCCAAAGAGACGATTTTCGGACACCAAAGACGTCGGACTCGAGGGCACTCGGAGTCGAGGTCGACACTACTGGCCGCTAGTCAAGAAAGGTGCCACGAATACACCGTCAGATGACTAATCAGTCTTAATCGAGTCCGGCTGTCGGTTGACGACCATCAAAATACTCTTTGTCCGCAGGTCTCCCGCACGACTTGTTGTTTTCTTTTTTCGCAGCGAAAGCAGAGCCTCGGATACGCTTTGGACCGGCGGGCGACGATCAGAAATGGACTACTTGGTTCGGCACGTGTCAGTGGACTGGTTTGGCCCGGTTTGGACTGGACAGGGGTGGCCTAGCGAGACAGTCTAGACTTGCACGATGCCGTAAGGGAATCGCGGATGGACGTGACCGCGTACCTCGATCCGTTTGGCTAATGAACCGGTTCTCCGTCTTCTTCTTTGCTCCTCTCCTCCACCAGCCCGGGTGGAACAAGTAACTTATCCACGACCGAGGCCATGATAATCCACTCCCTCCTCCTCCTCTTCCTCGCCGCCCTCGCCGTCGCCTCCCCTTACCGCCCCGACCTCGTCCAGTACAACCTCAACTTGAACCAAAATGCCCAGGACCCAACCCAGTACTACACGAACAGGTCAAACACCACCTACACTCCCTCCCCGCAGAACTGGCGTGCCATCCCATTTTACACAATCCTCTTGGACAAGTTCGCAGATGGTGACCCCTCGAACAACCAGTTCTTCAACTCCATGTACGAGTGGGACTGGAGGGAGACCCAGCTCCGCTACGGTGGTGATCTCAAGGGTCTCGCCTCAAAACTTGACTACATACAGGGCATGGGCATAAAGGGCATCTATCTCTCCGGAACAATATTCCTAAACATGATATGGCAAGCCGACAGTCCGTCCCTCGCCCTCGTCCCTCTCACTTTTGCTCATCTTTCCTCTCCTAATTCTAGGTTATTCCCCCGTCGATTTCAGCGTACTCGACCCCCACTGGGGCACCATCGACGACTGGAAACAGTTCATCGACACCGTACACACGAGGGGAATGTACATCATGCTCGACTTCACCGTCGGCACCCTTTCAGACCTCCTCGGATTTCAAGGGTACCGTCTTTTCCCGCCTTGCACAGCCTCATTCCCTAACCGGCCTTTCTTCCCCAGATACCTCAATGTCACCGCCCCTTTCAGCCTCAACCAGTATCCTGTCTTGTACACGGAACCAAATTATATGCCCTGGAATTTTACCCAATACGCGGATTTCCAGGTTCGCACCACTCGCCACTCTCCCTCGCTCTCAATTTGATCCCATTCCCTCACTTTCCAGTACAGCAACCAGTGGAACTCTTCGTGTCAACTTCCCGTATTCTGGCAGGATGATGGTACCGTTCAGCCCGTATCCGCAAACGGTTGCTATGCCTCCGACTTCGATCAATTCGGCGATATGGAGGCTTTTGGTGTCCATCCCGATTGGCAGCGTCAGCTTTCAAAGTTTGCTTCCGTGCAGGATCGTCTCCGCGAATGGAATCCCGAAGTCATGGCAAGGCTCAAGGTCTTCTCTTGCATGGCCATAACTGCATTCGATATCGATGCAATCCGTGTCGATAAATCAACCCAGGTCACTGTCGACGGCATGACTGCTTGGTCCACCGCGACCCGTGCATGTGCTACCAAACTCGGCAAGACAAATTTCTTCATCGCCGGAGAGGTCACCGGCGGTGACACGTTCGGCGCTCTATACTTGTACGTCCCCTTCTTTCCCCTTTCGTCCTCTCCTAAAATATCACTATCCTCGCAGGGGTCGTGGTCGCACTCCGACGGAACGGCCCCCCGGCTTTCTCCAGGCCGCTAATGTCACCGAGTCGGACAATCAGTACTTTCTCCGATCCCAGTCGGAAAATGGTCTAGACAGTTTTGCGTTTCACTACTCCACCTATCGTTCCCTCACGCGGTTCCTTGGCATGGACGGGAACCTCGAAGTCGCATGGGATCTGGATACCAATTTCATCACCTCGTGGAACGAAATGTTTGTCAACGACGACTTTGTAAATCCCAACACCGGTATCTTCGACCCGAAACACATGTTCGGAACAAGTAATTTCGACGTGTTCAGATGGCCTGGCTTGGAAAACGGAACCATGAGGTCCGCATTGGGGCTCTTCATAACAAATTTGGTCATGCCCGGAATCCCCTTGGTGCGCCTCCTTTCTATCGTCTTGACTAAACACGATTCATTCGAGTCCAGTGGTACTATGGTGAAGAGCAAAACCTGTACCTTTTCGACTCCACCGCGAACAACTACCTCTTTGGGTATGCTTTGCTCTAGGTTCGCGTTGGTCACGGCTGACCTATGCGCACATGCGTCTAGGCGTCAAGCCATGATGAGCAACAAGGCGTGGCAACGCCATGGCTGTTATAAACTGGGATCAGCCCAGTACTTCAATTGGATACTGGAAACCGCTTTAGTCGGATGCAACGATGACTGGAATTCGCTCGACCATTTCGATCCCACTACGGACATGCGACGCCTCTTGAAACAGTTCCTGTACCTTCGCAGCACATTCAATGCCCTCCAAGACGGTTGGGACCTCGTGCAGCGCGGTAATTGGACATTCAACATTGATCGCCCTGGCTCGAACCACACTGTCACCGAGATGGGTCTATATTCCGTGTCTCGAGCTGGCATCGAAGGTGTACAGACCCTCACGGGGAACCACACCGATCAAGTATGGATGCTATATTCGAACATGAACATGACCAACACGTGGTCGTACGATTGCCACAGTTCTTTGTGGATCTCATCACCCTATGTGTCCGGCACCACCGTTCGGAATTTACTGGCTCCCTTTGAGGAATATACTCTCCAGGATTCCGGGTCGCCCTACAACTCGGTCAGTGGTCCCCCATGGTATGGATGTCTGAACAACATTACCATGGACCCATTTGGGATGAAAGTCTTGGTGCCGGTCGCCGAGTGGGTCCCTGCTCCTCCCATGCTAACGCGTTTCCTTCCTGGCCACGACGCCCGTATCACTGCAGCGTCGGGGAACCCAAATTCGACGACCGTTAACCTCATGCTCGAATTCAGTACCGCCATGTCGTGCACCAGCGTCACTCAGAGTCTCACTTTCAACATGTCGTCTTCAGGTATAGGGGGCCCGCCAGCGTTGGACCCGGGTTCCATAAATTGCGAGGCAATATCAGACCCGGTGATTACGACTGTCACTGGCGCACCACCTTCCGTTTTCCTTTGGTCCGCGACCTTGATCAACGTTCCCGATGGAATTTTGGAAATCGTGGTAAATAATCCTAGCACCGCCGATGGGACTGCATCTACTGGGGTAGGTTTGTTGTTTGGAACATTGAGAATATCAAAGCTCAACGTACTTTCGACAGGTCATCGACCACTTGCTTCTACGCAAAGGCGCTCCCGACAATATCATGGTATTCCCCGATTCGGACTACGACAACAACGCGTTCCAACACTCCAACGGCCAGTACACGTTCACGCACAAGGCATACGGAGCGGACATGTTTAGATACTCTGGCAATTTCGGACAGAGCTGGACAAATTGGACAAACTGGGAAAACGTCACGACCATCCCTACCGACATTGTAAGCAATACGGACACGTGGTGGGACGGACAGCACATCATGGTACAATGTATGCTTCACGTCATCTCGCTTCTGGGGCATGGAACTCACCTTTGACAGACTGGAGCCAAGTCGCTGCGAGCGCGGCCGTCGTCGTCCATGCCGATTTGAACTACGGCGCTCAACGTCGTGTTCCCCAGTTTCTTGCGCGTGGTCAATTCAACCAGTGGGGCTTCGACCAAGGTATCTCGGCCCTCATGAATCAAGTCGGCGATGGCAAATGGGAACTCGAAATCATGGCCTCCTGGCCAACCTACGTCCAGATCAACGTGTTCGGATACGACGATTACTACTACGGCGACGTCGACGGGGATGGTGTCATGGACCGTCTTCCCCCGAACACGATCGCACCGAATTACCTGAACATGTCGGCTCCACCGTATCCGGCACTGGCATGGGCGTTGGTGATCGACGACCAAACGCTCGAGTGGTCGTTGCTACCCCGTGGACAGGCCTCTGTTGGCGCCATAATGTACGCGCTCTTATTGACCATTCCCCTCATCACCGGCACGCTCGCTGTGGTCGTCTTCATGTGGACCTTTTATGGCATTCGTCACAACCGTTACGGAGTTGAGCCCAAAGGCGCCAGCAAATACCTTCCCATTCTCAGCAGCATAGGTAACAAGTCGACGACGGAGCTCAAGGATAACATGCCCATCTCGGAGAAGATCTTCCGTCACAAGCAACCGGCAGAAATCATCGGGTGGCCAGAGGACAAGAACAAGCGTCGCAAAGTGCTCATTTCGACCCTCGAGTATGAGATCTTTGACTGGAAGCTCAAGGTCAAGATCGGTGGGTTGGGCGTCATGTCGTCACTCATGGGCAAGGCTATGACGGACGTCGATCTCATCTGGATCATTCCCAAGGTCAAGGACCTCGAGTACCCCGCAGGTGAACCCGCAGAACCCATCGAGGTCGTCATCTTTGGAGAGCCCTACCTCATCGAGGTAGAAACCCACACCCTCGACAACATCACGTACGTGCTTCTCGACAGCCCCGTTTTCCGCGCCCAGACGAAATCGGATCCCTACCCTGCTCGCATGGACGATCTCAGTTCGGCCATCTTTTATTCGACGTGGAATCAGGCCATCGCAGCTACCATTCGCAGGTTCCCCGTGATTGATGTGTATCACATCAACGACTACCACGGCGCGCTCGCACCCATTTATCTTTTGCCCAAAGTCGTCCCTGTCTGTCTCTCGCTGCACAACGCCGAGTTCCAAGGTTTATGGCCGCTCCGCACCAAGGAAGAGATGAAGGAAGTCTGTTCAGCCTTCAACATCAGCAAGGAGAACTGCACGAAATACGTCCAGTTCGGCAACACGTTTAACCTCCTCCACGCTGGCGCGTCGTACATCAGCGTCCACCAAAAGAGCGTTGGAGTCGCTGGCGTGTCTGACAAGTATGGGAAACGCAGTTGGGCACGGTACCCTGCCCTGTGGACATTGAAACACGTCGATTCCCTGCCCAACCCTGACCCCACGGATATTGCGGCTCTTGACGACAACCCCGTGTCCATCCGCGATGTCAAGATAGATGAGGCGTCAGAAGCCCAGAGACCCGAGATGAAACGGCAGGCGCAGGAATGGGCGGGCATAAAACAAGATCCAAACGCGGACCTCTTCGTGTTCGTCGGTCGTTGGTCGAAGCAGAAGGGCGTCGACCTGATTGCGGACGTCATGCCTTCCTTGTACGTCACATTTCGTCCGTCGGTGCGGACACTGACAGCGGATACGTGCTTACCGGCTTGTTTCAGGCTAGAAAAACGACCTTCGATCCAGCTCGTTTGCGTCGGACCCGTCATCGACTTGTATGGCCGATTCGCCGCGGAGAAACTTGCACGGTTGATGGAGATGTATCCAGATCGTGTCTACTCCAAGCCCGAGTTTACCGCATTGCCACCGTATCTGTTTAGTGGGGCTGATTTCGCGCTAATTCCTTCGCGCGACGAGCCATTTGGGTTGGTCGCTGTAGAGTTTGGGAGAAAGGGCGCGCTGGGTGTGGGGAGTCGACTGGGAGGTCTTGGTTTAATGCCAGGATGGGTGAGTAAACGACCGAAAGGCAACGACGGCTCGCGCTCACGGTCCTCTGCAGTGGTTCCCTGTCGAATCTACCTCGACCTCGCATATGTTGTCCCAATTGTCGAAAACGATCAAGTTGGCTCTCAAGTCATCGCAAGAAGAGCGTGCGATTCTGCGCGCGCGTTCTGCGGTCCAACGGTTCCCCGTCGTCGAATGGCGTCAACGAATGGAAGACATGCATCGTCGGAGCATCCAGCAGAGCCGTAAACTGGCAGGACCGAACGCATGGCGAGAGTCCGATTGTGGTACCGCCGGCATACAAGTGATGGATGACACGGACGATTGGAACCCCGTGCACCAAGGAGTCCCTACGCAACCGGATTGGGATGCGTCCAGTTTGGTGTCGTCTTCGCCCAGAAACCGACCTATTTCCCCTGCACAATCGCAGTCATCGACGCAGGATGATGGGACATACCTCGTTGCGCCGCCCCGGCTTCATGCTGACCCTGGATCGTCGTCGATGCATTCGGACCAGTCGGACGACGATTATGCCTCCCGAAGAAGCGTAGCGACGGGCAGCAGACAAGACTTTGGTGACTTTTTAGAAAAGGCGAACAAGGCGATTGCGCAAGAGCAACGGAACGTCCCCGATCCATTCCTCCAAGTGGAGACACCTCAGAAACCGTTTGGTTCGCATTCTCGGAGGGCGTCGAGCGAGTCGCTCGCGACGCTTGCCGAGGAGAAGGTCAACTCGCCGCTCAACAAGGCAGTTAGTTCGGTGCGTGCTTCTCGCTGAGCCAAGCTCGCTCGCTTGCATGGATTGATCCTTTTGTCAGTTTACCGATTCGGACGGTGGGGTCGCCCAAGAGTTCGTGCAGAGACTCCAATCGTTGAGTTCCGACAACTCCAAGGGTGAATTGTCGATCGAGAGGTTCTTGGTGAAGTCCGAGGAAGCCTACTTTGACAGAGTACGCAGGGACAAGCTGTCCAGCGCCGCAAGTTATATCTCGGAGCACCGAGAGTCTGTTTGGAGTTCGCATGTGGTGTCTACACCAGATGAGCGTTCTCGACCAACTTGTGCGTGCCTTCTCGTTTCATTGGACTGTCATCCTTACGCGGCGTGCAGCTCCGAGCACGCATCCGTTTACTGATGGGAGTGGCATGTTGCCATATGGTGGCGACGTTGTGATCATGAACAGAGTTCAGATTGCGATGGCCCGCAAGGTGTTCGGTTGGCCTTTGTACACGATCGTTATCGCTCTGGGACAGGCACGTAGTTTTCAGAGTTCCTCGAGGACGCGCATGTGCTCACCTGGTTTGCAGATGTTGGCTGCCAACAGCTATCAAATGACACTCCTCACCGGGCAAAATTACCAGGACGATATTCAGTTATACGTTCTCGGCGCTGTATTTTTAGCCTCTTCTTTCGTGTGGTATGCCTTGTTTTGGTTGAAACCATCTGTCTATGTTCTCTCCGCTCCTTGGATATTTTTTGGCCTCGCTTTCTTCTTGATCGCCATCCCTTCGTTATCCCCTTCCCTGGCACACAGCCATTCTGTCATCTCGGACCTCGCCACCTGGGCGTATGCTATTTCGTCGGCTGCCGCGTTCGTCTTCTTCGGGTTGAACTTTGGAGAGGAAGCGGTGAGCGTCTTTCGTCTTGCTTACCTTTGGACACCTGACCAATGTGACCATACAGGGTGCCGCCACCGAAGTCTGGGCGCTACGCGCATGCATCGTGCAAGGCTCGCAGCAGATCTGGACTGCGGCCTTGTGGTACTGGGGTAGCACGCTCAACCATGCTCAACCCGGCAACAAGACGCCGTGGTGGATCGTGTTTATCCTTTGGCCCTTGTCATTGATGTCCTTTATCTTTGCATTCCTCTTGTACCGTGGTCTCCCAGGTGCGTGGCCAGTGGCGTAGGCGGTAACTGTTTGCTGACGATGTAAACTAGATTATTATCGTCAGACGCCACCCAAGGTACCCAACTTTTTCAGGACGCTGTTCCGGAGGAAGCTGGTTTTATGGTACGCCTGTTCCCGGACGTGTAGCTTTCGAATGTCATTGATGTTCCTAGGTTCCTTGCGTCCGAAATACTTCGTGACTATTGGTTAAGCGGGGTGCGTTTTCAGGCATCTTTTGCGTGTCGTCGGCGCTGACGAACCTGGATCCCAGCCGTACGGTCGGAACTGGAGTTTCCTCTGGAACGTGCCCATACCAAAGTGGCAGATTCTGATGCTTGTCATCTTGTTCTTTATCGGTGTCTGGGCCCTCATGTTGTTCGTCTTGACACGGTTGAGTAAGACGCATACGTGGATTCTCCCTGTTTTTGCGGTGGGTTTGGGTGCCCCGCGGTGGTGTCAGGTGCGTTTGGGTTGGGATGACACTCGTTGAAGCGAGGTTTTGATTGCGTTTGGGACAGACCTTGTGGGGAACGTCTTCGCTCGCACTGTATATCCCTTGGGCTGGGACTGCGGGACCTTATCTCGGTCTCTCGTTGTGGCTCTGGCTTGGTGTCTTGGACGCCGTCCAAGGTGTCGGTCTTGGAATGATTTTACTTCAGGTACGTGACCCTGACGACGATGCGACACGCTCACCTATACTTATGCATCGTCAGACGCTATCCCGCCTCCACGTGTGCGTGACGCTCGTCCTCGCCCAAATCATTGGTTCTATCTGTGTCATGGTCGCCCGTGCGACCGCACCGAATGCGATCGGACCTGGGACTGTATTCCCCAACGTCGGCACCTGGGATTTCTCGCAGGGTATTTCGGGCAGCCCGATGGCCTCTGCACCCTTTTGGATCGCGCTCATCTGCCAGCTCGTCATCGTCCTCGGCTACTTTTGGTTTTACCGCAAGGAACAGCTGGGTACGTCGTCGGCGTCGGGATCTGGCATTTTCGTTGACTTTTTTTTTTTTCAAGCCCGACCATAATACACCTCTGGCTCTCCTCTCGCTCGTTCGCTCTCCTCGCTCTCTCTCTCTCTTTCTCGTCGGACGCTTTTTGCATGCATGCAGACTTTTGTCTCTCACACGCACGCGCACGCATATACATACACATACTAGTTAGAAACTCCCCCCCTCCCGAACGGTCATCATCTTCTGGACCATATGACATTTATATACATATACTCTCTCTCTGCTCTCTGCTCTCTCCCTTGGGTTGTTGGTGCTCGTGGACGATCTCTTTTTTTCTATACTCTTCTCTAGTGCTTGTTTGCAGTGTACGTAGACGTGTGGTGGTGACGAAGATGAACTTTGCGGCGGAAGGGGGGGTTGAGTCGTGGTTACAGTACGTATTAGTGCTATTGTAGCTAGTTGTGAACGAAGAAATGATCTAGTGATGCGGGTTGCCGTACGGAAGGTTGGAGTAGTTGGGGTGGAGACGGCCGCCCGTCGAATCCGTGGACAGGGATTGATCAGGAACGAAGACGGATCAGAGACATTCTGGTTAGCACTGTACGACCCCTCTCCCATGACGAAGGGCATGGGTCAAGAACGCTCGATTAGTCGCGTACGGCATCTCTCGTCGACGATCACGCTTGATTGTCTACACGCGAGCGAGGCGAGGTATCTCGAATAACGGAGGGTACAATAACGACATAGCGATACACCAAAAAGATATATAAAGATTTACTTGGAGCCCGTGGAGAACTCTAACCAAACGAGCATGCATCAGCAAAGCACGAGACGAATGGCACAAGACACTCACTTGTGACAGACTTTGTACCCTCCGAGATGGCGTGCTTCGCAAGCTCACCAGGAAGAATCAAACGGACAGAGGTTTGAATCTCACGAGACGAAATGGTGGATTTCTTGGAGTAGGCAGCCAACTCTGTGGGGCACAGTTATTGATCAGACTACGAGAGCACAAACATAAACAAGCAACGTACTGGATGCCTCGGTTGCGATCCGCTCAAAGATGTCATTCACAAACGAGTTCAAAATGGCCATCGCCTTGTTCGAGATACCGGTATCAGGGTGTACTTGCTTCAAGACTAAAACACAAATCAACAACGTGCGACACCACAAAGACGTGCCACGGACCCTTGTAGATGTAAGAGCTATAAGTCTCCTTGCGAACCTTTCGGCGCTTCTTCTTTTCGCCGTCAGCAGCCGGTTGAGACTTGCTGGCGGTCTTCTTCGCAGCCTTTGAGCCCGAGTCAGCAGCCTTGACGGGTGCCTTGGATGCTGTAGAGGCAGGGGCTTTGCCTGCAGTGGATGCTGGCTATGCGGCCCATCAGCACACAACCGGCAACGAGAGGCTGTACGACTCACTTTGGGTGCCATTTGCGAATATACAAAATGTACAAGTTATGAGACTGAAGATATCGAACGTGAGCGTCGTTCGAGCACGAGCGAGTCCGTGTGCACACACCACGAGTGTTATCTGTGCGAGCGAGGCTTGATTTGGCGGGGTGGTGGTGGTGGGGGAGAAAGTGATTGAATAGACGCGACGGGCATGACCTCAGCTTTTTATGAATGGACACCAACACCATTTCAAGGTCCGCTTGCTTGCGAGGTGCACGTCACATGATTCAACAGACCGCGCACGTCACGCGCCGGTCACAGTCACGCTATAAATCGAGTGCGACCACATCGCGTGTTTCATGTCACGGCGGCCAGTCGCACACACCGCTCGCTCGACATCGTCGACGGATCGCACAAGGAACGTCTTGTTTCAATCACAATAACGAAACATGACATGAAAAGTAAACGAATGCAGTCCACGACTAAACGAAAGCAACTCTACTGGCCAAGCTTTCATGTATATATATATATATCACGATCATCCACGACCACAGCACCAACATGTCCCAAGCTGGTCATGTCGTCTCTCGCATGGTACCCTTTGAATCGATCACGTTGAAGTCCGGCGCGTAGTATGGGTGGGGGCTAAGTAGCGTTCCGAGTCGATGCAAGACATCGACCTGAAACTCCTCCAGAGGGAACGCTTCACCGTCGATGGTCAGCGCCCCACTAGCCGTTAGCGGTTTGACACGGTATGCAGATGCCTTGATGTATCGGTTCTATCAAGCAGGATCACCGAATCGCTCCTGTCCGTGGTTCAATACACGTACCGAACTGAACCAATAGGAACGGCCAAACTCGGCGCCCTCCATCGCGTCCAGCAGGAATCTTCTCGCGACCTAAGATACGCAATCATCAACGAAAGTCGACTCGTGCGGAACAAAACGCACGATCTCTTGTACCGAAATATCAATCAACCCGTCATCAGGATGGGAAACAGGAAACTGCATCAACGACCTGAGAGTATGTAGTAAGCATCGGGGAATATGCGGGAAAGAAAACGAAAACGATGTACCGGCTCACATACGGCCCCTTGCCAGCGACCATCCACAAAATCGGCTTCTCAAACTTGACCCAATTGTCTTCCGACTCCGTCCCATCGGCTTTCTTATCATCACTGGAAGTGATTTCCGGTGCCGGCAACGCGGGAGGTACACCCTTGGCTGCGCTTTTTCGACGCGCATACAACGCATTCACCATCTGAGACTTGTCCTGTTCGACGACCTTCATGGACAACTCCATCTTGCACGTCTTGCGCGTTACAACTGCCGAAAAACAAAGTTATTAACTCCGCCGAGGACGACAGGACTTGCTTACCTCCACGGAGAAAACCCAAAACGAAGCGGACATCGCCCATCCATCTAAGGTGTTCCGTTTCAATGTCGACGTCTGCCATGAGACCTATAGTCTGTGACATGAACGATATACGCTTTTGATTTCCCTGCGTGAAGGAAAACAAGTCCACTTTCATCGGTCGGCCTGAGAAAAATTCAGACATGAACTCGGCGCATTTCACACTGATAAACACGTGCCTTTGAGGACGTTGAGAGCGGCCGCACAAGGATCTAGTCCGTCTAGAAGACCGAGGATGTTCAACGAAAGACCGTTTCCAGAGCCTGCAGGTATCGGAGCGAGAGGGATGCTAAACGCCTTTTCTGGCGTTGCATGCTTGGCAAGGCCGTTCAAGACCTCGTGAATGAGACCGTCGCCCGACACGACGACCAACGCGTCATACGTGAGCTCCAAATTCTGGGCGATTTCGACGGCATGGCCAGATCTCGTCGTGACTAGGGCGGGGGATCAACGCAATGTCACGAGAAAAGCGATGGATGGAACCGACGAGTGACGTCGAGCGTGCACCCGGCTGCACGCAGTATGGGCTCCACTTTCTGGGCGAATATTTGACGTGCTCTTCCCTGTCAACGGTCGGCCGAGAGTGATCCGATCACACATGGGACTCACAGTGCCACCGCGAGGGTTTATGAGAACCTTGAGGGTCTTGGGAGGGCTAGCGCCTTGGAGAAAAGAAGTCGATGAGCATGGGAGGGGCGGACAGGACGGTCGTGTGCGAACCTTGGTATGCAAGCTGGGTGATCGAAGCGCACCATTCTGTGGCCAAAGGAACGTCTTTTTCCGCCACGTCGCCTCGAGCCTGTTGCATTTGAAGACGCTGCTTGGCCACGCGCGCCAAGTAGGACACCTCGACCGTGGTGCCGGATACGGTGGCCGAGATGACATCGTGAAGGGGGATTTCCGAGTGACTGGGCCTGGAAGAGAAGAGAAAGGAGTGATAGTATCTGGGGGTATTGGGGGTAGTCGAGCCAGAGTGGACCGTTAGCGAGGTTTCTGTGAATGCGAGGGTGGTAGTTTCGCCATTGGGAGGTCTGAGGACGAGCTCTCTACGGGCGGACATGATGTCGAACTTGAGGGGAAGGACTCGCGAGTGGAAGCACTATATCGAGTCGGGGATCACTGCTGCGGGTCTGTTTTGTGCAGTCTTTTTTTAGAAGGGTCACGCCACGACCTCCCTCGCGAGCGCGTACCTGTCGTACTCATGACCACCAACGTTCACATCATCGCAGACGTCGGGTTCGCTAGTGGGACGAACGAGCTGTACGACAGGCAAGGCAACGCAATCGAAACGTCCGTGCAACCCGGCTGAGTCGTCTAAATCCTTGACAGAGCACGCCCGTCGTACCCGCGAGAAAGCGTTCGCTTCATCGCAAGGGCCGTTGACACCACAGCCCCGCTGAACGTCGTCGAGTGAGTAATCAGTCGTTTCACGTCGCACAACTACACTTCATTTTCAGAATCGGCGCCGGGACGGGGCTTTTTACGCGTGCCTTCTTGGCAAATGCGGACGTGGGATCACAGATCGCTGCTCTAAAGGCAATCGAGCCCAGCGCCGGAATGCGAGAGGTGTTCAGACGTAGAGTCAACCAAGACTCCGTGTCCATCAGCGATGGAACGTTCGACGACGCCCCAACCGTCGAAAACGGTTGGGCGGATTTGATTATCATCGCACAGGTTTGCCGTCAAATGTCATTTGCCTGTCCGTGCATTTATCCCACGAACGGGTCCGTCAGGCTTTCCACTGGTGTCCCGATTATGGCAAAGCGTGTACAGAGTTTGCTCGGATCCTAAAGCCAACTGGGGTGGTGGCCTTCATCTGGAACTTGGAGGACCGGTGACCAGGTTGCCCCCATATAGTCATCCTTGCCTGATCAGTCCTTTAGAGACGCTGCTGGCTGGGTCGGGCAGATCCGCGATCGCATAGAAATGTATGAGAGAGGCTCACCCCAGTTCCGTCACGGCTTCTGGCGTCAGGCATTCTCTACAAAGTCCTACAACGACAACTTTGAACCCCCGGAAGAAAAGGAATGGGTACATCATGTAGCCACATCACAGCAGCTGTGTGTCGAGCGCGCCTTGAGCAAGAGCTACATCTCCATTCTTCCACCTGAAGAGAAGCAAAGGATCAGCGAAGATATCAAGGTCATCGTGGCCAAGGGTGATGGCAGGGTTTGGATTGACGAAAGCAAAGGTGTGTTCGAATACCCATACAAGACCCTAGTGGTGTTGTCTAGAAAGAAATAACCTGTGAACCCATGTTCCCTGAAAGTGGACAGCTCGCACAGCAAACATCCACGATGTCATATTCATGGCATCAGCAAAATCAACCCTGCGCGATGACTGTTCATTTTTACGCATGTAAACAAGCATTCATGCATCATGCCGGAGGAAGAAACACCGCCCAGAGCACGCAGCTTACCGCACCCCATACGACACTCCACGCAACCCACGCCTTCCCCCACTTCGGACGCTCGACGAGCAGTCGCGCTGCCCCCCAGTACACGAGCGGGAGCGAGGGGAGCACCCGAAGCGCAATTTGCACGTGTGCGTTGAATGTGAGCAAGAGGGTGAGCGCAAGGGCGTGAAGGACGTGTGGGAGGAGCGACGGTGCAACGAAGAGCGAAGGGGGTGATTCAACAGGTATGCGTCTTGACTTGGAATCAGAGTGCGACGTCTCTCCGCGCTGGAACGAGCGGCGAGCGAACAGAACGGGATATATGCGGGG
>JBBPJX010000300.1:0-19063 GCA_038088955.1 Neotropicomus parvogracilis
CGCATGTGAGCAAGGCGTGTCAGGCCCGACCGTGATGCAGCCTAACCTCATAATCCAAGAGTAACCAGTCCGTGTCTGACTTGTCAGAACGCACGTCCAGGTAGGCTGGAGGATCAGCGCTTCAGTAGACACGACGCTGGTGGACAAGCTGGGGTGACCTTTGTCGATGCGTTCGTCGGACACGTCTGCCATGTTGTCGGTAATCAAAAAAGGACGCGAGTCGCTAAAAACGATCGGGGGATGCCGATATCGCGGAGTGCAACCAACCGGCGACGAGACGACCACTGGCAAATGTCTCTGCGAATCCAACGAGCGTTCTCCATCCCCGGTCGTCGCCTCTACTCCCAGCACATCCCACCCCGCAACTGGCAGTTGGCCGGACACGTTCCCCCCACCTCCCTCCTCTTTGACAGCGACGCCCCGGCTCTCGATCTCACCGAGGACGAGCCTCCATCAGCGCCCAAACAACGCCCTGCTGCAGCTCCGACCCCTGAGCAGTGGCGACGGCATCGCGAACAGATCAAAAAGGCGTTCCCAGACGGCTGGAACCCTACGCGTAAACTGTCGCGCGATGCCATGGACGGACTTCGCTCCCTGCACGCGTTCGACAAGGACACATTCTCGTGTGCGGTACTCGCGGACAAGTTCAAGATCAGTCCAGAAGCTGTCCGCCGGATATTACGGAGCAAGTGGGAACCATCGAGAGAGAAGCGGTCCCAGTTGGTAGAGAGGGAAAGAAGGGGCAGAGAAGAATGGATAGCGAGGAGAAGGCAGGAGGAAAAGGACCGGGCAGCCCAGATCCTCTCCGAGGCCGGGCTAGGCGACAAACCATCACCGCATCAAAGGTCGACGCGGGCCAAATCAAAAGATAGGTTCTTCTTCGGGTGACATCTGCCCTTCCGACGTGCGAAGACGCTTCGCGACGTTTTTCGTGTCTTACATACCGCTCAATCGTACCGACGCTAGGCGTGAATCGTGTCGTCTCCCATCTCGACAAGTCCAAATGTCCATTCTCATGTACCTAATGACACGACATCCTCCGGGTCGACGCACATCCATCATGATACCGTCAAGGTACAGATAAATTGGTAATCCGCTCGATGTCAAAATTTACACATTTGGTACGCGATGGTCCGAGGTGTACAGCGGTATCCAGGTAGGTAGGTAGGTATAACTCGATCAAGTACGGTATGCTAGCGTCAAGATGCGTGTATACAATGTATGGGTGATCCCGAGTTTATTCGGAATCCAGAAGAATATTTAATGTTAAAATTGATAGATATACTTAAAATAAAACGCGGTTGGTTTTGTATGGCGTGCGTCGAATGATGTAAATTGTCCAGTTCAAAGTCCTGGAAGTCCAGAGTCGAGTCACGTCCAGCTTGACCTATAATGATAGCTCGTCCCTGTCGTAGGCGAGGTAATAAGCGTCTTTGTCGGGGCGACACAAAAGGATATCGTTCCAATTGGGTCGTGGTAGGTCAGGACGTGCCCCCTCAGCGTCCACTATCGAATACCGGAACCGCAGTAACATCATCGAAGTGATGAGCTTGAGCTCCATTCTCGCCAAGCGTTGGCCAAGGCAGATGGTTTTACCTGTGAACACAAGATGTCACTTCACCACGTAATGATCCAGCTGCTCCGCGCACTCACCTCCTCCCCACCCAACGTAGCCGAACGGCGTCTTCGCCTCCTTGCGGCTCGGGTCAAACTTCCACGGATCGGGGTATAGTTCCGGATTGAGATGAACGTCCGAGAATGGATAAACAACGTATGCCCCTGAAGGGATCGTTTTGGAATCAATGACTGTGTCAGGCCCAAGGTTGCGACGCATGGCAGTGTGTGGCTGAGCAACCCGGAGCGTCTCGTGGATGAGCGCATCGAGAACAGGTGTTTCCGCTTCCCAGGCTTCCAACGGAATGGACGCCAAATACGATGACAGCGGAACACCGGCCGTTACTTCGGGGGAGTACGTCGACACCAATCCCTCGATCTCACGGATAGCCTGTTCCTTCCACTCCAAGTTGTTGCCAAGGAATGTCACGAGCCATGACGCTGTGGTGCCAGTCGCTCTGGCGCCGGCAACCAGCAGTCCCATCATGAACTAGAGACTAGTCAACGAAGTATCAGCAAGTGGCATCTGTTCACTCACCCCTACAATCACCAGCCGCTCGTCCTGTGCGTCAATAAGCATCTGGAGCGTGTCATTCTGAGGCTTGCCACTCTTCAACCGAATGTCAACGGTGCGTGAGATGATGTCGTATACCTCCTTGGTCGCAAGTAATTTCCTGAGCATGCTCGGAAAGGGCAGCCATGGAAGTAGAATGGTCGTCGGGGTCGTGCCGCTGTCCAATATATCGTACAGGTTCTTCAGCCGTGCAACCAGTGCAGGGTTATCCGCAATTTCTTGACTAGCGATACTGCGCACAGTAGTTTGGAACATAAGCTATCATGAATGGATACATCAGTCATTATCCACAGGCAACACAACGATAGCGTCGAGGAACGTACTTCATATATTTTTTCAAAGGGATCCATTGTTCCGCTGGCTCCCCAAGTGTTCATGACTCGGTGACAATCATCCAAAATGGGGACAATGACTACATTAGAGAGCTCAGAGATATACACAGACGAAGGTCAGCTACGCGTACGTTGCTCAAGATGGTCATTTTTCTGCAACGAAGCAAGACGTTTGTGAATAAGGGCAATTCGGCGGGTTTGGAGTTCGGAAGTGACGCCCTTGACCATAGGGATCTAATAGTGGCACATTTCAACCGATGCGACTCGACGCCAGATAAGGTAACACATACCGCACCAGACAGGACCTTGAACCCTTCTGTCAGATCGAACGCTCTATTTGCGAAGAATGCTTTTCGCGCGGACTCCCCAGATACGACGATGACGGTTTCCTGGAAATGACGTTAAGAACCCACGTTGGGCTCCGCGAGGTGGGTGGGGCACGAACGCGCAGCATGTTAAACTGGAAAAGTTTCTCTCCCGTCTTGCGGAACCCGTCATTGAGGAAGTCGAAGCGTCGTCGAAAGAAGGGGACGATGGCGAGCAAATGGGAACCGGGTAAGTAAACAGGGGCTGATGCGGAAAGGTCGTCCTTGGAGGAGTCGTGACCCAGCACAAGGAGGACGAAAAGAATGAGAAGAGCCAAGACCACTTGGACCTTGAGGCTCGACAATAGAAAGGCGTCGGCAGCCGATTGTAGGCCGACTGTATACATAACGGGGGATGCGGGAGGCCTTTTTGATAAAGGAGGAAGATGGCGAGGGAGAGGACGCGATTGATGCCTCGGCTTTTAACTTGTTCCAGTGAAGTGCACGTTCAGTGCTGTGAACCTGACATTAGACCAACATGCTTCATGGCCGAGGTGCCTACCGGTACTGCTGCCGCTTGACACCTGTATGGAATTCAAAGGTGCTGACGATCAAGTCCTCGGTTCCGAAATCCCGGTAGTGCTCTAAGATGAATATCGCGTGCAAAGGGAGGCAGCCACCAGCTAGACACATCTGGACGATGCAGCATGACGGCGTTAGGACGTGCCTCGTCGGTCTCTGGCTTGGATGAGTCATGAAGGACCGAACATCCAGTGGCGAGTTTTTCAACCCTGAAGCGCAGTACGGTCCAAATACCTAAAGGCGAAGGTTTATGCCTCGAGGTATTCGTGCGGCGGTGACTTTGCGCCCATGGGCTGCATTCATTCGTCATAGTACTTCCTGTTGGAAGCCGATCGCCCTAGCACAAAGCCCGCGCATCTGGTCTCATTGGAGTGCTGAAGTTGCCTGATGGGGCTTCATAGAGGCGCAGATTGAGATCGCGGACGGTTCCGAGTGAAGGCGGGGATTCCACAGCCGAATTTCTAATGCCAATCTATATTCATTTGTCGGAACGTCAGAAACACCCCGTCAACGTGTATATTCTTTTCCGTGTATCGCAGAGGTGTGTGGCCCCCGATGGACACACCGAATCCACACATGCCGCGCCTCCGAAGCGTGGGAATAGACGGTGAATTGATCACGCGTCGCATACACCGCCCAACTGAGAGTGCCTGTGGTCGAGGACGGTCAACACACAGGACCAATGGGCCAGCGCGGCCACGACCACACAGACGTGAAAAATCTGGTGCGACGAGAAAAGGTAATCGAACGTTCCGGGTGCCATTCGCTCTGGAATGCGGTTGGCGCTGAGCGGGAATGAAATCAAAAAGCGTCAGGCACGCAACATGACGGCGAACGAGGAAAACGCACTAAATCAATGCTCCCATTATGTATAACGCACCCGAGGTGAGCAGCCAGCTAAAGCCCATCTCGGAGAATACTTTCATTGTACCGTGTCTCGTGACCAGCTGCGTGACAGGCACAACTGCACATAGTCCAAGTGCAACAAACACCCCCGTTCTCGCACCTCGATGACTTGGCTTGGCATATTCGGGATTCAAGACGACGTATGTTGCACCTACGAGATGCGACACGTCGTAAACCATCATCTAAACGTCGAGAGACACTTACAAGCACCGGCGAATGCGATAGCAAGTAGATGACACGTCTGGAACAGGGGTTCGCAGAAGAAACCATAAAAAATGCAGGGTACGAACGACCCGACAGTAAGCACTACCGGCGGAAATCAGTTACAGGCCAGAGAGATGATATCGGCCCGACCTACGATGCCAACGTAGTCAAACGTGTGGCACATAGCAGAGACCTGTTAGGTTAGAATATCTTGAGTCATCTCTGCTCCCGAAGAAACTCACTTGCTGGGAGTGACACGTAGATGTATGATATGTAGCGCTGGCAGACAGACAGAAAATCGCCGAAATAAGGAAGACAGCAACGGCACAGGTGTCGGCCCATGTCGCTGACTCGTACGCCGCCATGTGTCTCGTCTGAAAGGTGGCAAGTATGAGGGCGAAAAGGATTGCACCCCAGAAGTGACTGTGAATGTTCACTATTGTGCACATCGGACGGGAACATCTGCGTTACTTCGAAGGTGCTCAACGTAGACACCAGCCAAGGCGTACCCGTCTCATTGTGAAGGTCTACCCATTTGGAAATTGGCAAGATTTGTGAGCGTCCAAACGGACGGACATATTGGGACTCACAGCCGAAGATAGAGGCGACGCAACCAGACCACCTGTTTTGCACCCTGAACAAGCCAGGCACTCAGCCCTCATCATAGCGGGCGGAACAAGCTACCAATCATCATGGTTGGGGGTACTTACGGACGGTATCCGCTCAAGATATACTCGTTGTCCCTCTGCCACTCGGGTATTTCATTCCAAGAGTGAGTGAGCGAGTTGACGGCTGTTTGCTTTGATTTCACGTTGGGTATTTCCACGCCATTCCGAGAGACAGACGAAGGCTTGCGCTTGTACATGGGAGCGGGCACGAACGAGAACGACCCTTGTCTAGCTCGAAGGTAAATGAAGCCAGCACAACACGAAAAGAAAAGAAAGATCTCGGCGTGACGCGACTGCCTATTTTGCATCGCGGGAAAGTGACATGGCAGTATAATGCGGTGCTACATATACAGTGCGTGTACAAAAAGTCAGAAGCCACAGTAATGATTATCGCTTCCGAAGCCAATACCGATACACACGTGTTCTGCAGACAATGGGCACATCCACTGTCGTCAGGAAGGAGACCACACGACATCAAGAGATGAAAACCTTCTTCAACGCAGTAAAGTCGCAAGTGTGACCAGACCGCGGACATGTGACTTTGCCGTTGTTCTTCGCGGCCATTTCTTCAAGTGCCTGCGAAAGGCGGAGCCGTAAGACCCGCTTCATGAATAGCGAGTTATACCCTACCTCTGTAGAGTAGACGTAGCCGTTGGGGAAGGCCATTGGCATGTTGTCCTCGTCCATTATTTTACCGCTCAGATGGCAGACAATAGTAGAATTGGCATGGTGACTGAAAGGCACCTCTTTTCCGAGAGTGCTGATATTGGGATCGCACACCGGACAGTCGACATTGTGCGTGAGATCATAACAAGCGGGTAGCTTCAGCGAAGCGAGTCCAGCATAAAGCGCAAGATGCAAAAGCGGTTCCGTCGGCAGACTGTTTAACGAATAAATGGCGAGGCGGAACGCTTGAATTAGAGAGGTCCAGCGAGACTCGTCATAGAGGCGCTATAACGTCGTCGGACTCGGCGGAAGACGCTCCGATGGGCTACGAACCTTGTACTGTCCACAGGTAGTTGACGGCTGAACAGCCAAAAGTGCCATAGCTTGCGTAATCTGATCCAAGTGTGTTTCCTGCCACGGAACAAGGTACTTCCTTGCATACGTGATTGCTTCCTGCGTTCTGCGAGCGCGGGCCAATTCAATAAATTCCTGGAGCCGAAGTTCGAACTCGAGAGTGCTCTGCAAAGTCCCGGAAATTGCTGTGTCAGGTACAGCACGGCATAGCTCAGGACTCACCCTAATTTTCCTCAACGCCGTTTTATTTTCGCTGCACCATGCTATGGCTTCGGTGCAGCTGTGCTGGAAGAGCGCGCGTTCGATCCTGTGAATATCCATGAAAAGATCGATATCCACAAGGGTCTACATGATATGAACTTTCAACGTGTGGTCCAGCAGAGACTATTCACAGGGTCGACATACTTCAATACCTCTCTCTTGGGCGAGTTTCCTTGCGGTTTTTTCTCGGCCCGTGCGGAGCGTCCAGTCGACCAGCCATCGGTCTAGCCGCGTGTCCGCCCAGCGTGAAAAATCAGGGCAATTCGTGGTGGGCAGTGCCTCTATTAATGCGAGGTGCTGAAGCCGTTCATGCGTAACATCAAGTGTAGGCCTGCCATTGTTTTCCTGCAGGTCCGAAAGCTATACAGGATACGCATCTGATGGATAACTCTGTGGAGCGCACAATACACGAGGACCCGACCTTGCGTTTGAGATTCTCCACTCGCGCTATCATCCCGTCCACAGTCTTGGCTGCCTCCTCAAGGTCGACCTCGTTGCCTTTCGCGTGTTTCTGGAGTTCGTTCGACGATGTCTGTAGGTTAACCAATTCGCGTTCGATGTTTCTTTGAGATGCACGAAACACTTTGCGATAATTCTCGTAGGGTACCTAATATGCATCTTAGTGAGAAAGATGGCAACTCCACGTACAGCCTGACGTACGCGTACAAATGGTTGCTCAAAGAGCATAACGCCATCAACGTTCACTTTGGTCGTGTTCATAGCGACACTGCCTTGTCTGTTATCAAAGAACGAGTCGGTTGCAGTGTCTGTAGCGCCTACAGTAGAGCGGGACACCGCGCTGACGTCGATCGTGGACATCACGTGACAGGGTAAGTACTGCAATTAGTGCGTTGCCGAATCGCCTTGAATACACGTTCGTTGCAGTGCCAATACATGCGTCACAGGGGAGAGAAGCTGCTCATTTGGCGGTGGCAAGAAACTCTACCGAAATGAGGCACAGAAAGAGTCTAGTCATCCATTCCTCGCAGCTCGTCGCTCCTTTCTCCAAGCGTAAATCTCTCTTCCAAGCGCGACTATGAGAGGCACTGAGACGGATGCAAACAACGGGGTATAAACAGCATATTTATGCTCGGCGGGAAAGTATAGCATTGCCAGCATGCCGGGATTGAAAAAAGCATGCGATGCCAAAGACAAAGCCTCGCTGGACCATCCCAACGGGACCGCAGGGGACTCCACCGCAGATCGATGTGCCTATGACAAGATTGTCTTGTTAGATTGTTGAATATACGAGCAGACGAAAATGGAATATAGACCTCCTCGAGAGCCAACAAGGCGTCGTGTACATCCCCCCTGACCTTCTGGTCGACGGGCATAGATTCGATTTGGTCCACGAGTTTCACGATGCTGTGAAGGGTCTGTTGGCTGTTCAAAGTATTCTCCGATGTTCGGAGTCGCAGAAGGGCATCCAATTGCCAGTCGGATAGCGGCGAACCCACATCTGGCGACACACCACGAGGAAGGGAAGGAACACCCAACAGTGCAATCAACTGGTTGGAAAATGCAGAAAAGACAGGGACCAGATCCGCTGCGGTCAAGTGCGTCATCCTGGAACCCTGCGCGTCCCTGTTTAGAATGAAAATACCGCCCCACTGAGGCAGAAGGAACGCGTTCTGATTCGTAGGCGACCCTAGAGCTGTTCCAGTCACCCGATCACGTCGAATGTCATGAATGCTCACCTTGCGCGTCAAGGATGCGAACAGGCTGCCGAGATGACGATGGTGCAAACAACACGAAATGAAGCACAGGGTCATTGGACACACTGGAAGCTGGAACAGGCGTCAAAAATTCTTACCTCAGACTATCCAGCGAGCGGAATAATTACACAATGTCCATTCAGCGGAGTTGACGAATATAGTCAGATCCTCAGGAGTGACACCGTGAAAGGAAGTGTTGCCATCAGTGAACTCCCTTGGTTCGAATGCCAGCGGTGCATGGTATTGTACCTGACTTTCGACGGTGGTATTATGGAGTACGTTCAATTCGGAAAGTATTGGAAACAGATGGTCTGCGGGCAAGCGGGTCAGCCGTCGGACATTGAACGAAACGGAACGACCTTCCTACAATCGCACGTTGAATGTCCCAGGAGTTAACGAAACGATCAGATGCGGCGTCTTCGTTCAACAACGTGAAAGCAAGGCGATAACGACTGCTGTATTGAATAGCGCGTTGTGCTTGTACAGAGGAGATCTCGGGAGCAAGCAACCCAGACAAAATGCTGGCCAGCCGCTGGACTAGGGGCCAGTAGCATGTGTAAGCCACTGAGGACATAGCAATCGGGATCTGACCTACCTGATGCATTCTCTGGGTTAACAATCAACTGTTTGGGATGCTTGACGGCGGTGTGATCTCCCAGGACAACAGTATACGCGTTTGAAGCTAAAATTCGGTCCTCTGTAGCACTGATTACCGACCGGATGCCTACGCCCCACTCAGTTCCTCGCACCTGCGTTTTCGCCAATACCAACCCGAATGTCCAAGTTTCTCCAAGCGGGGGAAGCAAGAAGGGTCTGAGCAAGAACTTCGTTGAGCTCTCTTGCCAAATGTGGTGCACCGTCCCCAAAGCTCTGTGCATCAAGCTGCACATCTATAGGAAAGACGAGTTTTCTGTCGAGCTGCGCCCTTACTCGGTCGGAGGGCAGCGCGATACGCTCGATACTTGTGAACCTCCACCAAAACGGAAGAGCGAGGACGATTGCAATCCAATAAGAGCCTAGGACGAGCCTTCGTATCTTGGGGGACTCGAAAGGAAGTCTCTGGGGTTCCTTGAGACCGTGGCTCGGGTTGGCGTCCATAACCAGTCAATGTCATGGACGCCTCCAGTCCAACCTCGAGAACGACCAGCGGAGTTTCAAACGCTCTCTCCCTCATACTCTCCTCTCGCTGTCTAAGTCAAAGAACGATCGGTAGGGCGCCAGTTTTAACACCGTTCAAGCTGTCCCAACTCGCAGCTTCATGCACCGTGTTACAACATAGTCTCGCAACGACTCGTACTTCAATATTCAGTGCTTAGTTTACTTCCAAGACTGTTGGAGGCACTGCAGACTTTCGAAAGGCCTGGTTTGAACATGTCGTCTATTAGCTACGGACAGTTGTCTCCGGCAGGGACGTCGTTCGCCCATGATTTCCGTCGATCTTCGGGTGGTTTCCCATCACACGATGTCAGTCAGATCGAATACTTTGCCACATTTGTTCCTCAAAGCATTTGCATAGCATCTCTCCCGTCGTAGATCTCCTTCTCCAGGTCCATTTACAAGGCGGCTCACCTACGACAGTTACAAACCTCGAAATGGCGCTTCTTTTGACGATTATCCCAACAGCTACAGGCCAAACGTTTACCGGCCACAGCGGTACTATAGCCGTAGTCCTTCTCCCCCCCGTTACGACCGCGCAAGGCCACAGGAATCTCGTCAGTGGGACCACGCCTCTCGGTGGCAGTACAAGCGACCCTCTCCGAGTCCGCCGCCGTGGGACAAAAATCGTCGTGATACCCTGGCTGAGAGGATGTTTGAACCTCAAGAGGTTTGGAAACAACCACATTTTGATAGACCTGTTCGGTATGAATTGTGCATTACATCTTCAGAGGTAAGAAGGCCATAACACTTAGTATTTCGTAGGTCGGATTCTACCCTCGATCGATACGGAGATCGTCGACAACGAGACCTTTCCCCACAAAGACCTCCTATGCGCTCAGACTTTGTATCGCACTACGACAGCTATCGCCCTTCCCCTGGCTTCCATGCCGTGCGCGATTTCGGGTCCTTTTCGCGTACTGCAGATACATACCGACCTCAGTATCTGGACGACCCTTGGCCATCATCCCACACAGGTGATAGTATAAGCCACCAACGAAGACCTACCTACCATGACCGTGAGGATGACCGCCAAGGAAGCTCAATTTCGAGTACCCCCCCTCGTCTACCCGCATCGCTTCCAAGGCCGCAGCGTCGGTCTTCGCCGTCTCGTCCACTTGCTGAAACTGAATCATACCAGACCAGTCCAAGACCCGTTTTTTTTGCTGATAGCGGTCGGCTGTCTCTCTCTTCCTCAGCATCTCATTCTCGAGGAAGTTCTATCTTTCGGGAGGGACCCGACGCGAAATCCGAATCTCGATCATCCTCACGATCGCCAAAGCGTTCCAGATCCGGTATCTCCGAACTCGATGAAGAGTTCGCTCTTCCCCAGTTGTCGATCCAACCAGTGCAAGAGAAGGCAACGCCGTGCGCCACGAACGAGGTGCCGTCATCAGGTGATAGTAGCGGTGCTCCATTAGAAAAATCCAAAAGCCCGGGAATGGTTGTGCAAGTCTCGGCCGACACGCAGTCGTCTGGCCACGCGACCACTTATATGAATGGCAATCTCGCAGCTAAGCAAAAAACTTTGGAACGCCGCGCTTTGTCACTCCTCATTTCCGAACCGGTATCTTCCAGTGACACAACGCCTCTCAGAGGTACGTGTACTGTCGACCATTAAGAAGGGAACAATGTTGATCATGCGTTGCAGAATCACCTCATGAAGTCGTGGCGTCACACGTCGAAGAAGGCTCCACAACAATTAGTTCTCTCCGTCCTTCACCGGATGAATCATCATCAAAGGTCGATGGTTTGGTGACCGCGGAGTTGTCTACGAGTACAGACCGTGCTACTCTCGATATTTCTACTACACCTCTCGGAGCGAATAAATGCCGAAGGTCCCCTCCATCTTTGGCAGCAATACCCTCGCCCATCATACAGATACCGGAAAAGGAGCCCGACATTTTGTCAAGCGCTATAGAACCAGGACCGAATACGACTACCACCTCGGGACCAGTGGCTAGTTCGCTAAGAATTGTGGTCAGTGATCACAGTACTGCTCCGGCTTCTTCTCCGGTAAACCACACTGTTTTATGTCAACCTACCGACCTCAAGTCGTCAACTCGGGAGGGAGTCCGACTCGTTCTGGTCACACGTCTCCGCTGTGATAGGCAATCGCGTACCGAACGATCATTTCCTGTGCTTCGAGCCAACCAAGCAGTTTCAAACCTAAACCTTCCATCTCCCTCTGGCAACCAGAATCGTCGATCAGAAGAGCTAATCGCGGCAAATTCCTCTGGTAGATTGGCGACACACGAGGCAATTCGATCATCCTTGTTCGATCGCTTTGTGGAACGTCAGTCTGAGATCTTGGAAAAGTCCCGCAGGTTGAAAGCCGAATACCTGGCGCTGCATGAGCGATGGCTAGAACATTGTGCGCAGCTTGACGAGGTCCAGAAGACCGGTGTTTCAGAGGAATCTGCAGCTCCCTCAAGTGGTAGAACAACCCGGCGTTCGACTGCAGTCATGGGAGATGCCGTCCGTTCGGACCTGGAGATGGAGCAGATCATTGCCAGCTTGGGCGTTGAGGAACTTACTGATCCCAGCTATCTGGCGATCAAGAACGTGGCCAAAATTCCAAACATGATCTCTGTCACCGAGGGTTCTGTGCCTTATCTGTTTGACGACACGAACAACATCGTGCAAGACCCTTCGGAATTTTATAGTGCATCTTCTGGTCAAGATTATTGGACCCAGGAGGAACGCGACATCTTTCTCAACGAGTTCGCTGCGCACCCGAAACAGTTTGGTCTTATCGCGCAACGACTACCGAACAAGACAGCTGCCCAATGCGTCACATATTACTACCTCCACAAGAAGCAGGGCGTCGATTTCAAGAAAGCTGTCATGCAATACGGCACAAGTCGACGTCGCAAAAATGGAAGAGCCAGCAAGCAGAGAGGCAACGCCCTTCTCGCAGACATACGTCGTCACGATGATGAGGTTTCACGCATTTCACCAGGATCTCTGAACGAACCCGCGTCATCTACCGGGAATAAGCGCAAACGGGTGGTCGATCGTAGCAATGGCGAATCGAGAAGATCTAGCACGTCCAGACGAACCATACTTCAACCAGAAGTGACGTCTTCCGGAACCACCCCTGATCCAGATGTGGAGCAGCCGAGAAGAAAGCGTAGGACAGCAATATCCACGCGAGCGGTTACATTTGCTGCCGCTAATGACGTGGTGAACGACGACGCAGTCGAGTGTCCGGTCATAGCATGACGTTCACGACTGCGCGTCGATGACCGGTTTGCAAAGTATGGACCAGACAGAATTGTTGTATTGACTTTTTGTACTGAAGGGATTCATCGCCTGCCTTCGACCATAATAATGTGATACC
The DNA here is from genome assembly GCA_038088955.1 of Neotropicomus parvogracilis. NCBI lineage: Eukaryota > Fungi > Basidiomycota > Agaricomycetes > Boletales > Boletaceae > Neotropicomus > Neotropicomus parvogracilis. The sequence continues at coordinate 12,680 of JBBPJX010000300.1, forward strand.
CGAAGCTGGTCTTGACCAGTGGAGATAGAATAGGCTTGTCCACCGTCGACGGTGTTAATGCAAACCCAGCATCTTGGAACTCGCCCTGGAAACTATCGATTCTGCAACACAACACTAGAAACACTGGTGACTCACAACCATCGATCCACGCGTCATCCAACCAAGGCTTCCTCCCGCTGAAAACTGTATCAGGAAGAGAGGAAACCAGAGAGATATGGTAGATACCGATACCTTTGGCCTTGTCTTCCGAATACTCTTGTGCGATCTTGTCGAATCGCTGACCGCCCTGAGGGTCATAGTCAGAACATCGAACGACCACGCAGAGTAACTTGACCACTATACCTGTATCTTCTCTAGAGCCTCCAATACTCTCGACTGCTTCTCACATAGGATATGACGGACGTTTATCGCAGTAGCAGGTTTCAGCCCACCCTTGGCCTGTCACAGTTGAAGGTTGGGTAAAAGGTGGGCTGATCCCAGTGCATACCTTGATGTCAGGTTTCTCTGCGGTGTTGGTGTTACCCTTGTTCTTCGATGTCGTTTTATTCTTCCCCATCTTCCGAGGAACGTGTCCAAGTGCAAGCAAGCAACCCACTGAGTGGCTGTGTTATACTGGATAGTCACGTGCCGGTACACTGTGCCAGTTCCCCCAAGATCACATCAGACACCAGCCAATATGGCGGACAAAATCACTCGCATAGCCATCGTGGATGCAAACCGCTGCAAGCCAAAGCGATGTGCCCAAGAATGTAAAAAGGCGAGCAGATCGGGATTACTTTGCTGTCTATAGATTGACGGGCTTCGTGGATAGTCATGTCCTGTTGTGAAAATGGGTGCGCACCTGTCTGATCGTCCTCAAATACAAGTGCCCTCGACTCAGTTTCTTCGTCAGGCAAACTTTGTATTGAAGTGAAATCGTCGGACAAAATCGCATTCATATCCGAATTCCTCTGTATCGGGTGCGGTATCTGTGTAAAGAAGTAGGTTTATGGTGGGATCTTTGCTCGCTTGTCCAAACAGACCCGTGTTAGATGTCCCTTCGAAGCCATTGCCATCATCAACCTTCCCACCAATCTCGAGTCCGAGGTTACCCACCGGTATACTGCCAATGCCTTTAAGCTTCACCGCCTTCCTACTCCCAGACCTGGTCAAGTTCTCGGCCTTGTCGGAACTAATGGTATCGGGAAGAGCACAGCGCTCAAGATCCTTGCCGGAAAACTGAAGCCCAATTTGGGCAGATACGATGTGCGCAATCTGTGCCACCTCTGCAAATGTATCGATTAGATATTATCTAGGACCCACCCGACTGGCAAGAGATCTTGAAATATTTTCGAGGATCCGAGCTTCAGAATTACTTCACCAAAGTTCTAGAGGACAACCTCAAAGCGCTCATCAAACCGCAATACGTCGATCACATACCACGCGCGATCAAAGGAAATATGACTGTAGACCAAATGTTGGATTCCAAGGTAGAACTCGACAACAAGCAGAAAATGTGTGACGACCTTGAATTGAACCACGTTCTCGAGCGCGAAGTAGCCCAATTGTCGGGTGGTGAGCTTCAGAGGTTTGCGATCGCAATGTCTTGTATTCAGAAAGCGGACGTGTACGCTCGCCTCATGCATCGCTTCTACTCTGCATTCTGACTCGATTTAGGTATATGTTTGACGAGCCTTCAAGTTACCTAGATATCAAGCAACGATTGAAAGCCGCAGAGGTTATTCGATCATTGCTCAACCCTAGTTGCTACGTCATAGCTGTCGAGCACGACCTTTCGGTTTTGGATTACTTGTCCGACTTTGTCTGTTGTCTCTATGGGAAACCATCCATGTATGGAGTTGTCACAATGCCCTACTCCGTTCGCGAAGGTGTGTAATCTTGGGGCCTCGGTCTTTCGTTGGCCCACTACCGTCAAACTAGGCATCAACATTTTCCTCGATGGCTTCATCCCCACTGAGAATCTGCGTTTCCGCGAGGAATCATTGACTTTCAAGATGATGGAGACTGCAGAGGAGCTGATAGTGGACAAGACCCGTCACTATACTTACCCTGCAATGACCAAGACAATGGGCAATTTCAAGCTGACCATTGAAGCGGGCAGTTTCACAGACTCCGAAATCGTCGTTATGCTTGGAGAAAATGGCACCGGAAAGACCACATTCGTTCGTCTGTTGGCCGGTGTGACAACCCCAGATATCGAAACGGACAAGATGGAACTTGCTGTATCGCTCAAACCGCAAACAATATCTCCAAAGTTCCCGGGGACTGTCCGCATGCTTTTGCTAAAACAAATTAAGCAGGCTTTCATGCACCCGCAGTTCCAGAGCGACGTAATGAAACCAATGAACCTGGATAACATAATGGATCAGGATGTAAAGACGCTGTCAGGAGGAGAACTGCAACGGGTTGCGATCGTCCTCGCCCTGGGTAGGCTGTACCATTTGTCCCGCCGAATCTCCTATGGCTGATAAAGAGTCAGGCAAGCCCAATGTGTCCGTTTATTTGCTTGATGAACCGAGCAGGTCAGCTACCCAAACACCCGCGGGAAACGTTCGCTGACACGCTTCATTTCAGTTTTTTGGACTCCGAGCAACGCATAATTGCTAGCAAGGTCATTAAACGGTGCGTGGTTACATTCAAGACGCTCGATCAGCTTTCGTATGAGTACATAGCTTCATCCTTCATGCCAAGAAGACTGCGTTCGTCATTGAACACGATTTTATCATGGCAACCTACCTCGCTGATCGTGTCATCGTCTTTGAGGGCCAGCCAGCTATTTCAGCAACGGCAACACCGTAAGGACAATGTTTTTCAATGCGTTTTCGACACCTAACGCTGTGTACAGGCCGCAATCCCTCCTTTCGGGAATGAATCATTTCTTGGCTTCTCTAGAGATTACATTCCGGCGCGATCCAACCAACTTCAGGCCACGCGTCAACAAACTAAATAGTATCAAAGACCGTGAGCAAAAGGGTATGATCTTCCGGAACTCTTTTGTTCGACCATTGAAAACCAATGTTTCTAGCGGCGGGTAATTATTTCTTCCTGGAGGAGTAAATGCAGGGCAGTTCGGTACAAGGATCGGTACTTGCTGATATTCAAGGGGAAGGAAGGTCTAGTTGCACCTTACTCCGGTCTCAAAATATTGACAGACGACCTATCGTGGTACAGATCGAGAGTCTACTACCTGTAATGATGCATTCACCATTTGAGTGGATCAGACTCCTTGATTGAGGGCAATTCCTGAGAGGCCATGGGCACGATATCGTCCCGTATCGCTTGATATGGACTTTAGTTGCTGCTTGGGACGCGAGCTCAGGAACCCGGATTCTACATAACCTCTGCTTTTCCTAGATGGTCGTCCATGTCCGTGCCAGGTAAAGCGATGGAAGGTCGCCTGGAAGCTACGTGTACTCATACGAAGACTCCCGAGATTCTCCTTCCTTTTCAGCCTGATCATCCTATATTCCATCGCCTGGTTACCATCCGATCTTCAAGGGTGGTGCAACGCCGATAAGATGCCGTCCTTACCAATGAAAGGAACAAGCGAAAACGTTGTGGTATAAATGTCACCTTTCCCTCAGGAACGTTCTTCATCCTACCTGTGATCTTGCCTCATCGACCGTCACTGCCTTCCTGGCTATGTTCGACAATGATCTGTCTTGTCCTGCTCGCCGCATATGCAGCGGGAGTGGTTCTCGCTGCCCCTCAGGCAGCATCAACAACACCGCCGCCCATCTGTCTCGGCTACATGTGGGGTATAACCATCGAGCCACTGGCTAACACACCCGCACCAGTATACAATCGTCGGCGCATTGTTAAGTGCGACTTGTGCGGTCCTGTTGACTGGATACTCCATTCTAGAGTACGTCGCCCTTTATCCTTGCCACCGCCCGACGCAAATAGCTTTGATCCCTGCTAGATATGATTGTCAGGTCCCCGAAGTGGACCAGTACTTTTGTGGCGAAACGCCAGTAGCGACCTGCGTAAGTCTCTCGTGGCATACATGCTACCAGGCTTAGGGTCGATTGATTGGCACAGTGCGGAAATTCCACTGCTACTCCCTTGGCATAGATGAGGCATCCCCAGTAACCGCAGTTCGAACAACCCTCGGAACTCATAATAGATTCATATATGAGGTCATAGATTAAAGCACTCGTGCCAAAAGATGTATATTCGTCGCCGACCAGTACTTACTTCGAGAAAGGGTTGCATATGCACAGGAATAAGCAACCATGGGCGTGGCGCCAAATGGCATTCTTCAATGACAGCGAACGCACGCAACCATGGTGATATCTCCAGCATTACTCATCGACGAACTCGGGTGGAACATAGTCATGAGCATTTTCTAAAGTGATACTCAATGATTAGCACCTCAATCGCGAAGCGCGTCGGGATAAGAATAGGATGCATACGCTTGTACTTCAGAATCCACGGGGCTCGTGGCGTACCATCCGACTTGTACGATCTCTGATTTCTTGGACTCCATTCGTCAGCACTCGCGTCCATGTGCAGCTTGTCGATGCAGTTCCTCAAAACAGCCTCAGATTATTCCGGCTTGAGAGCCCTTCGTTTTTTCGCCTTCTCGTCTCCGATCAGGCCATGGAGCTTGTCCGAGTCAGGTTAAAAGCTCGCCAATATCGGTACGGTAGCATGGGTTGAGATTTATCCTTGGTGCAAATTGTCGTGCTGTCTGCTGTCGAAGGAGGAGCTTTTGATTGCTAAAAACAATGCATGGTTCTGCCACCGGATAGAAAAGAGTAGATCTATATCTAGAAGATAGAGCTTGTGGCACTTTCAGGGCCTGGAGTGGTCATCATAGCATCGAAAGAGTTTCGTCTGCCTCCTTCAGTCGTACAACATACAACCGGCCCAGCGATCATTTCTGTGGCTGTAAGGATGATGCAAGACACGCTAAAAAAAGGTGTCTTCCTCGCCCTAACAGACAACACCGAAGACAGTCCAGAGTCGGCTGGCAATGTAGCATCGAGACCCGCAGTGGGACGTAGCGTTTCAACAGTCAAGTATCGCTCCCAAGGCAGTGTCCTGCAGGGAAACCGTTGCCGGTCATCCCAACGGTCGACAGCAGTGTACGAGGTACTGGTTCCCATCTGGACAAAAGATTTCTGATCATGTGTCAGACAACGCAGACGCAAAATCAGCCATCTCTGTTCAGCTTTGTTCATTCCTTCCAGCGACTGTATTTTGGCGAGGTTGTCTGACACAGCTTGACATTGTGTCGGAATTATGAAAGCACACCTGCGATCGCGACAGGGTATACTCTTGGACGGTCTCGGGCATGGCTGAACGTGTGATCGACCAACCAGCGCCGTCAAGTTCCAAGTTCGACATCGAGTGGTTCGAGTTGAGTGATGGCCTGCAATTTGCATTGGCCGAGGTGATATGGATAGCGGAGAAGAGAAGGAACGCCCTTCGGTAGTCAGTTCTGCATGGCAGGGCCACGGAAGCCTTGGGCGGAGGCAAAGATACGATTATGGAGACCAATGTTGGGAGCCAACTTGAAACAGATGAACGCGTCGTCGGTAAGCGAGACGCGTCTCAATTTTTGATTTAGACCGTCACTTCCAGCGATGAGCGACCAATCCCCCAGAGTCAACGCAGCGCGTCTTCCGAGTTTCGTCGGACGTATAGTGCGATTGCCGTGCAAGGTGCTTAGTGTGAGCTGTGTGTTATTCCCCAGACCTTGCGGCTCGTTGACCCAACTAGCAACATCCAGAGGGTGCCCTCGTCGAAGCGTGCGACGGGGGACAGGTTAATGTACAGATGAATAGGGTGCGTCTGACTCTGTACCCGTCGGACAACTAGCTCATGAAATTATCCAGACTGACCAGTTGGAGGGGAAGTTCATCGAGATCATCGGAAAAGTGGTTGACGAATCGAACATAAAACTCCTGCGTGGTCTCAACTTGGATTCGGACAAGGAACTCGGTGAGCTACGCCCGTTCTCCCATCTCCTCCCTGCTTTGACTAGGTACCAGACATGAAGCTGGTCAACGATGTCGTCGAGTTGACCTTTGATCCAAGATTCAAGAAAATGTTCCCCTCCTAATTGAACCGCATTCGACATTTGCGCCTGTGTGTCACCACCACCATTCTCATCATCGAAACTAACTTTATGCTGATGGACCAGCTCCTGCCCTCCTCATCTTCTTGTCATGTTCCCTCGTCCGGTAGCTAGATTTGTGCCTTTCTTTGGACGCTCGCTCACGTGCAACATCCTCTTTCCTTTCACCTGGTTCGCTTCTTCCGTCACCATTGCCCCCGCCCCGTCCCCGCCCCCCGCCCCTGCCCCTACCCCTACCCCTACCCCTGTTCCCACCCCGTTGTCCACCGCCAGGTCGGTCCCCAGTGTCCCCAGCAATC
>JBBPJX010000301.1:0-19056 GCA_038088955.1 Neotropicomus parvogracilis
GCTCAGATTATTGACACCGAGGTGCTGTTCCTTAGTAGGTGGTAGCGCAGCAACGCCTCTCTGCGTGGTCACCAAGTCCCCGTTGATGCTCCAGGCCAACCACAACTAACGCGGTAAACCACCTTCCAACAGATCGTGTCAGTGAAATAGACTGTTATAGCGCCTTCGTGTCCCTACTGGGTTTTCAAAAGACGAGATTGTGGTCTACCCATCGCCCGAGTTACACGACGCTTGTTCGAACTTCGCTCGATGATGCACCACTAGTGCTGGAGTGCACATTATGAGCCCTACGAGTCATGACTCACGACTGGTGTAAATGGACGGCTGCTCTACATACAGGTACAATATCCTCAGGTTTGCGTTTTATTCACCAAATCCTAATCACAACCGCGTGCACACGAGGAAATAGGGCGCTCGAAAGACTACTAACGAGTAAATGCCCGAGTAAGAAGGCGGAAATATAGCGACTCGAACCTCGACTCTGGAGATGATTTAAAACGCCGAATTTGCCGAGGTACCGAGGGAGGCCCCATCCACTCGAACAGGTTTTATGCTATTACTGGTCACGTCGCATTTCAGTTGATCCGCCATGTCTGCTGCCCTTCCAAGTACTTTTTTTTTGGTTTTCCCTCTCCTCACTTGCTACGCCGTCGTCAGCCGCTTCTGAACGCAGGAGCGCCATGTTTTTTCTCCAGGGCATATTCTGGAGAAGGAAACCGAACCCTCCAAAGTTACAGGTGAGCATTTATACTGAAACTACCCACGTCGACTTACAGTGATGACGAGCAGCCGTCCCCTTCCATCTCTGAAGCCTTTAAGGAATATATCAACAATGAGATCCCAGCCCGGTTCATCGATACGTCAAAGTTGCGATTTGTCTCGCGGAGTGACGTTTTTCGCGTCTTCGAAGCCGAGATCGCAAACGTTACCGAAGAACAGATCAAAGAGCGGATGAGCACCCACAGCAACCCCCTCGCTACTTATCAACCTCGACGTGAGACGATCCTCAGAGAAATCATACAAGAGATCGTAAAATTCGTCGTGTTATCACATCGTTGGGACGACATATCCGGTGAACCCAACTACCAAGATATTTCTTCTGGAAAACGGCGTATCGCACAATTTAAGAAGGTCGCCAAGCTCTGCAAAACGTCTCGAAAGCTAGGATGCAGGTTGGCGTGGGTTGATTCTTGTTGTATAGACAAGACGAACGCAGCAGAGCTCAGCGAGGCCATTCACGCCATGTTCAAGTGGTACGCAAATTCGTGCCTCTGTATCGCCTACCTCGGAGAGTCCACATCTTACGCGGACTGGGCCTACGAGTCGTGGTTTACGCGAGGCTGGACCCTGCAGGAGCTCTTAGCTCCTAAACGCCTCAAGTTTTATGACAAAGATTGGCGACCCTTCACCCCTGAGAGCACCGACGACGACAGGCTATGCGTTGACATAATTCCTTCTCTTGAGAGGGCTACTGGCATTGCCAGAACGGTGTTCACTGCCGACAACAGCCATGGAGTCCTGGGACATACCTTCTGGGAGATGATGTCCTGGGCGTCGAAGCGACAGACGACTCGTGTCGAGGACAGGGCATACTCTCTCGTCGGACTACTGCATGTCAACCTCACGGTTGCCTATGGGGAAGGTCATAGGGCCTTCTCGCGCCTTGTCGAAGCAATCGCGGCAAAGACTCCTAGTTGGGATGTTTTCGCATGGTTCGGACAACCTTCTATTGACCACTTCGCCTTTCCTTTGTCTCCTGCCTCGTACCCCAGATACGACGCTCGCATGACGGAGGGTAGAGTTGGGGTGCAAGAAATCACCATCACTCCCCATGGCTTGTCCCTGAAATCGTTGCCTCCTATTCCGATGGAGATCTGCTCGGTCGCAGACCCGGACGCGCCCGGACAGCCGTTCCTCGTAAACCTGAAACCACGATTGGACGATGAACATCCTTTGCGGAGGTATGGGAATCTCGTCGTGGAATGTGGGGCGACTCGCCTCGCAACCATTCGTGGCGCCCGACGACTCTCGGCATGTATTCTCAACCACCATAGTGCGCAGAGTCGCGATCATGGGAAGTTGGTCGTTGGAGCAGATTACATCTGCTTCCTGCTTTATTCTGAAGACGAGGGAGATGGCAAAACCTTGTGGATGAAGCTCAACACCGACAACTTTTTAACCATATCATGCGTGGGGCACCTTGATTCAGTTACCCGGGAATTGGACTATAAAGATACCCAGGGAGACTATATTTTCTCTTCACCGCTCGTGACAACTTTCATACGATCCCCTAGTTCGGCATAGTGGTCGCACATATTTCTTTATTGCCACACGTACGGTGAATAGTGCTCACATTTCCTTTGCATATGGCATATCATAGGACCCACAAAGTCAGCAGTATCCAGGCTTCGGATGATTCTGACAGTCCGCTTCGTCCGTCCCTCGGAGACGGCTCCCACAGCCATTGTTCCACATCAGTCCTGGAAGAGAAGATAGGCCATGTAGCAAGAAGCCGATGACGACGACGATGGCAATTTATTGCAGTCCCATGGCTATACAGCCAATACTATCCGAAAGAACTCCGCTTCCTTCAATCGCCAAGCCTGTTATGTTGGACTTCCTATGCTAAGAACCGAGCACGCAGCTAGCAGCTACAACGTTCTGCAATGGCCAGGTTACATAACGTTCAATTGTTCCATTACATGCCGTCTAGTCGACACCGCGATTCCCATATAGTAACCGAAGGATCAAAGGTCCGCATTGGACACAGCGTCATCAGACCCACAGCCAAGACGGAACCCGTATTTTGGATGCGGTGATTATTAGGTTTACCCGCATGGACCAAATGATTCGGAACATATCACCCCGCCGCCATTCCGCCTTCCATCCTTGCTCTCAGATCGGGAGCTGGTTACTGCCGTTGGACGGAGACGCCTGGTGGTGATCTGCGTCCATGGACCAGGACTTCAGGTCAATCACCGTGATTCTTTCCGGCGACCGTAAACAACAGGCCTGCCAGCAATCTGTGCTTCTTGCGCCATTGATTGCAAGTACGAAATGAGACTGTTTTCTCGTACCACCGACGAGAATCGTGGGGATCATAGACTATAGGTTATTGGTAGCACATTGTGTGTTTCTACACAGTTGCATAAATATTCAATGAAGAAGAAATCAGTGGACTACCTTGTCGAGCCAAGTTAGTGTTACATCTATATCGTGTGCATTAAGTTCGACTCACCATGGCTACTCAATCACTCCGAGTATAGAACCAGTCACCCGCCGCCATTGCACAACTTGATGACTTCCTTGGCCAGCTCCTTGGGCAACCCGCAATATCTCTCGAGGTTACCAACCGTCATCGCCCCCGGGACACGGTCCGCATTTTCCGTACGTAACTGAACGGAGGTTCCCTCACCTGAAAAAATGGAACAACTATCCAGCAGAGCTTGAACCGCCATCCTAGATTCGGGCAACTTTCCGCTCAACTCCACGTCCTTCGGATCATGGCTCGTGAGCGATGTAATACACGCGTGACCAACAACGTTCCCGGGCAAGATGTTGAGCAGGCCATCGCCATTCGCTTCCCACCACTGCTCCATAACCTTGTCGTTCTCGAGGTGAGTGACGATCACAGCGACAGGGACCTGACCACCACAAAGGAATTCCTCGATCAACTTGTAATGGTTCAGTTCTGATGCAGTGGGTTTGCCGCTCCCCTTGACGAAGACGAGAAGGTCGAGGCCACTCTCCGCAAGCAATTTGTGAATAAGCTGAACAACGTTCACCACGGCTGCTCGAGTCATGTCGTGACCGTCGCGCACCCCACTGAAACCCATGGTGTCCCAGAGAAGGAACTGATTGGTGGGGGTGTCGATCGGGTATGAGATAGAACCCGACGTGCAAGAGTCGATGCTTGAAGAGACTTGGGCAACGGGATGCCCGGCGACGAGATTGATGACAGAGCTCTTTCCAACGCCTGCTTTCCCGAATAAGACTACATTGAACGGGTTTCGTCCTCCGCGGCGGAACTTGTCCACCAACGCCGCGGCGTCGGCGTCATTCAGTTGGCACCTGGTAGCAATATCGTGAGAGGCTGTCCCGTGGGACAAGATGGCGAGGCGCAAGGGGATCGGCGTTGCATAAGTGGCATGTTTCTCCAGGAACGATCTCAGGCTTTGTCCGGACTGATCAGCCTGAGTTTTGCTGACGCATGCCAATGCGCGCGGGATAAACTCTTGAACTGGGATACTAGTTGTCCTGGTGATGCTACGTTCGTTTTGCTTCCACCACCCGTCAAGTTTGTCGGAATTGTCAGAGTGCGTAACGATGAAAGCTAGTGGAGCATGGCCGCCGAAGAAAACATCATTGATCAACCAGTACAGACCGCGAAGGGAAGAGTTGATCCCATCCTTGCGCGCACAAAGAAGGACGAGGTGAATGCCATCCGGAAGGTCTCGTAAGACAGCATGTGATTGTTCGTAGGGTGAAAGAGGACTGATCTCTCCGCCGCGAGGAATGCCGAATCCCGTCGTGTCCCACACCTGGAACTGTCTTTCTCCGATAGGTATTCGATAGCATCGGGGTCGCCTGGTGCAAGGTTCCATGTTTGTAGAAACCGGAGCAACTGGTTTCCCAGCGAGGAGATTGATGATAGAACTCTTGCCACACCCAAGAGCGCCGAATAACACGACGTTGATATCCGATGCAGGACTTTAATCAAAGATTATTAGTCAGCAGCAGATCTATGATACACACGCACTTTGGTCGTAACTCTTGCTCCAGTCTGTTTCTGCAGAACGACCCTACTTCTTCTGCTGATGGACGATTTCCCGGAACTTGTAGAGACCAGCATCGCTCGATCAAGTCCCAAACGGCGTCCGCAATGACCGGCCACGCTGGGCGCGGTGGACTCTTGGGCTCTTCTTCCAGGTCTAAGAAGTCTTCAAGGTCTGCTTTGCTCTTCCACGGACATTTTCCAGAAAGAATCTATGTATCCAGGTTATCAGCTTGAGAGATGAAGGGAAGCAGATAGAGGAACCTTACAAAGTGGATAATACTGCCAAGGGAGTAAATATCGCTGTTGAGCGAAACTCCATAATTCGGGTCGTGACGCAGTAACTCCGGCGCGACCCATAACGCTGCCCCGGACCGATTGGAGCCAGTCCATAGGTAAGTCAACTGGTCCTCTTTGGCCGGAGTCCGAGAGAAACCGAAGTCAGTAATACGTGGATTGTGGTCCCTGTCGATCAAAATATTGCCCTTCGGACATTAAGGTCAGGCGATTGATACGTCAGTCGAGCGATGCAACTCACAGGGTGAAAATCCCCATGAATAATAGAGCTTGAGTGGACTGCAAAGACATGTCATATATGTAGTCCATAAGAAGCAGGTGCCTGACATACGGTACTCTAGCCCAGCGACTGATCCTTGAATCTGTGATATCATTATCAACCGAGTGGAATTCCCAAAAATCTCTTGCACTCACAAGTCGGATGCGAATAGGAAGTGGCTGTAGAGTGTCATCCAATTTCACAAATTCAAAGAGCGTTCCGTGTGGCATCCACATAGACACCATGCAGAGATGATCAGATGCAAACTGTTCACCGCTTGCCTTCCCAATGAGCGGGACAATGTTGGGGTGGTTTAGTCTTCTCCATATTCCAAGTTCACGCTTCATTTTCTAAAACCACGCTGAAGGCTAGCGAACTTTGTGCGGGAGGTGTTGTCAACTCACCCGCATGAATTCGGCCTTCTCACATTCGTTCAAGGAGCGAGGGAAGGTAATGGCCTTGACCGCAACCTGAAAATGGAGCAGATGGGTAAGTTTGGGGTGAATCCTGAGCACGAATATTCTGGCCTCTTCCCCCTCTGCGCCTATACAACGATACACGGTGCCAAAAGAACCGGTTCCAACAATACGTCTCCCATCCTGTTTGAGCACGGAAGTGAGATCCGGCACAGCTGCATCTATCAGCAAGGTCGTAGACCTGGATGGGCTGGAGAAACGCAAGTCAGCGTAAGGTGAACATCCAATATGACCCCATACGTTGGTTTCATCTGATGGAAATTGTAAGATGATATGGAGTGCAGCACAACAGTACCCAAAGTTAATCCCAAATGACGTGGGACTACACTGCGAGACAACCGTAGGCTTTTATATCATATGTCCAACAGATTTATCACAGCGAGCCTACTGCTATCTGAGGCCGATGCCGAAAGAAAACCTGAAAGTGTCAGCCTGGGTGTCACGGAGTCGCCACTGGTTAGCAGTCACATCGGATTGATCTTTGGGCGAGAATGTGCAGAGATGTTGTGGCAGAGGTCAAATGTACTGGAGGGCAGCGTGTTCTTCGGACATGACAAACACGAGTACTAGGGCACATTATTGGCAAATGAAGTCCTCCAGGCTGGGGCACCACACTGGAGTTAACATCTTGAAATGCCGTTGAAACCCCGCTTACCAATTGGAGACGAGAATTCGAAAGCAGGACCAATGAGGATGAACGCAGCCTACTATCAATCGGTGACATTCGCCTCCTCTGAACGTGAGCCCTGAAAACATCAATGCAGCGTGGATCAAATTAGTTTTCAATGCCATGACTGATTAATACCCAGTAAACACACATTCATTTACCAACGAGCACACCGCTGGTGCCGCAGCAGAGTTTGCCATATTTGAAATTGCTACAGTATCACACCCTGATAGGAATGAAATCAGCGATATGCACCAGATCTGCCTCACTTTTTGTTTGTATGTTGAGGGTGGGCCCAATAAAGGTCGGTCAAGATCTTCACTATAGGGGTCTGCAAAAGAATCGTGGGAAACAAAAATCAAGAATCACTGGCAACCGTGAGAGCCAACCTTGTCTTAAGATTCCGCTTTCGACTGTCGATAAGCTCGAATACACCGATAACTTGCACACCATGTCGATGATCGTTTCCAACCAGAGGGTGGCACATTTTTCTTCTCTTGTTCTGTATAGTGGAAGTCAAATATTATCTTCTGACTGGTAAATTAAGCGACACCGACAACGAATGTCCACCGACCAAGACCCTCAGCGAGGGAAAGCATGCAATGCTTTATCGTGGCGCTGCAAAGCGTGCAACCTATCTCGTGTCCCGATGGGCTCGTCGGGTCTATCTTTGGTTGCCTCAGTAGGTTAAACTCAGGGTCGCCAGACAGGGAAAACCCATACGAGTCGTCTGCGTCCTTCAACGCGTGACACGTCGTCCCAGAATCCCATGTTCACTTCGTTTGACCCGCCAAGCGCATGTGTTCTGCCAGTCTAGTCACCTGAAACAACATGATTATCGTAGGACTCGCGACTGGCCTACTGTGTCAGTCGCACAGGTGACCGTACAGTATCACCAGGTCGGATTGGAGTTTCAACGAGGCTGTATGAACTACACGAGGAAAGCTGGGCCTAATAGGGGTTGATGAGGCACTTCACACAGGAAGTATCACGAGGACGAGGGTTACGGCTCAGAGAAGGAGGCTGGGAAAGGAATGTGCGTGCCATAGAACATTTGTAGGCGCTGTTGCGAGCAACGTGCGACTGTGTGTGGACGACGAGCGCCGATGTTGGCAGCGATAAACCATCGATGGCATCAGGTGTTGGCTGTGTTGGTTCTCCCGACGCTTCCTGTGTCCCGCCACCACCGCATAGTCCCCGACGCTTTCCTCTTTAGGATAGCGCTCCCGACGCCACTTCCTCATCTAGTAACCCCGACAGGGGGTTGTTTTCGCTCGTCGTGTCCCTCGACATTCGCTCTCCCGCCCTTTGCCAAATCCGGTCATATTCTCGGTCACGCGCACGATGCCGCTATCAATTTAAGTTCCCGAGCCCACGGTTGGCGGCGTATAAGACCTCCGCCCTCGCCGCCATCGAGTCGACCAACACACGTCGCCTTCTCCTCTTCCTCCCCCGACTTCTTCGATGTATCACTCCTCTGGCTCCCAATATAAGTCGTGGACTTCACACTCGAGTTCACACATGGCTCCGTCCTACCCGACAACCTCGCCCGGACCCATGCCCAGCGCTCCCCAACTCCGCACGGTATCATTGCCCCATCCTAATTCTGCACCACGGCATGCATCGTCGTCATCCAGCCCTTCCTGTATGTCCTTTTTTCGTTATTACATTGCGCTCCCTTACGCGACAACTTCCAGATCAACCTTCTTTTGAGGGACCCCATGTTATCTCCCTTAATCCCGTCTTATCATGGACGGGCGTCCCTCCGCTGTATTATAATGTGACCAGAGATGTAAATTGCATCCAACTTCAACCGGGTTGCCCGCCCAACCTGCTTCAGGAGCCAGCTGTCCACCCGGCTCGCACACTCATAGTACTGAGCATCCCCTCACTCCCACCTTGGTCCACGATCGAAGTGCGGAACGATCGTGGTGTAAGTGCATACGACGTGCTTATGCGCATCCGCGATGTCCTCAATCGCAGCGTATCTCCAACGGAGATGAGTGCTATGGTCAGTGTTTCTGCTGTCGCCTCCGAGTATTTCAGAGCGCGGACGCGTGCTGACCCGCGCGAATTCGCGCAGGGTGTAAAGAGGATTGACTTCCTCGGACCGAACGTCTTCTTCGCGGGTCTGTCGCGGTCCAGAGACGGGCAAGATCGATGGGAGGTACATTTCGTGCCGAGGGCGTGAACGCGTGCTCCCATCCATTCCTACCCCGCTGCATCATGATTCATGATCAGTTTCAAGTTCCAATAATTGGAACCTGAGTGCATCACAGCCCTCGGCTGATGAGCTTGTATTCTATTTCTCATCTATTGCAGCGCGTCGCGCCTAAGACTCTCAGATTTCATGGACGGACATCCACTGCTTCGATTTCTTTCGATCGGTTGCTTTCGTGTGTATTCTCGCTTTGGACTGTCTCGCGCACCTGTCTCGCCATCGCTTTGGACTTTGAAGCTGTCGCCATTTGTTGTATCTGTTTACTGTCACTGTTTTCTCACACCGCTACTTGTTTCGTGTTTCATTTGGAAAACTTCCTGGTCTTATTATGGTGTAAGGTATTCGATCGTGTAGCATTAGATAATAGATACATTCTTCGTGCTCAAGTCTGGTTAAGCTTGAATTAGACTGACTACTGTGTATTTGAACAGACTAGATGGAATGCGTGAATTCGCTGAGGCTGTCGACTATGTGCAGTTGGCGCACCTTTCAAACCTGATCCATGCCGAACACTGGCAAAAGTTGTCGCTGTGCAGAAGCATGAGCTCCCACACAAGGGCAGTGATCGAGCTATTCTGGGGTCACGCTGTCTAGTCGTGCATGTCGCATTGTTCACAGTCGACGACTTTCGGGCCTGGCGGTCATTTGAATACGCATCGTGTAAGCGGCCAAATGATGCAAGTATCGACGAAAGCACTCACTCGAACCTCTGACAAGACATGGCTAGTACGCTCCTGGAATTCCGCTGCCCATACACGACCGAAACCGCGAAATCGAGATATCTCTAGTGTTTTAAACAAAAGCTTCCATCTTCGATCTCAGCTTCGACGGCCTGGACAGGTTATGAACAAAATTAGACGCTTTGTACCGTGATGGAACCTGACGTGTCCGAGTGCTGAGCAGTGGGAGCCAGTCGATGGAATGGCTCCATAAAGATGTGTGAGGGAGGCAAGAAATAGCAGAACCACTCGATCTTGAGCTTCCCCCAGGTCGTTGCGAATTCCCGCGTTGGACCTGGACTAATCGAGTCAGCATTTGGTGGAACAAGGCGCACAAACCCTAGAGGGAGATGACGAGGACGACGACCATCTTCGCATCGAGTCCGGGAGGTTAAGTTCAAGATGGAGCAGGCTGCTTCAACACCAGCGCTTGGTACCGACTCGGATGGCCGTTACTCGGCTGCACAGGTTGCTCCACTTGTGTCGTTGCCAGAACCCTCGTCGTACCTCAGCAAAGTCGAGCCAACTTGTGGAAGTGTCCAATCGATTGCTGTACAGGCATTCGAGATCGTGAGCGCGTCTGTCGAGTCGCGTCTCGAAGATATATTCTCTCTCTCAGACATTCGAACACCGAACAAGCTGAAACGAATACGTCCGAAGGTGAGCATGACTGTCATTCTTCTCTTCCCCGACACACATTGAACGGCGATGGCGCGCAGCGAGTCTCCAAGTGATTGGCGTAAGAGACGGTGAATTCGTCTGGAGATGACCGCCTTCTATGAATTACAGTTGATTCTGCTCGTCTCTTCTTGTTTGGTCTTCCTTCTTCTCGAACGTCATGCATCTTCTCGGAAACGCGCGACAGCGGCTTTGGCAAAAGACTTCCATGCAGATCGTCTCGAAAACGGCGGGAAGACCGTTCCGGTCAACGCGCTCGCCAGGTTGACACGTCAATACCTGGTTGTCTATGCGATCGTCATGGGTAAGTTGAATTTCGAGGTTTGGATTGCAGCGAGTTAATGTCTTTTTCATTCCCTGCTCGCATCGTTCGCTCCTGTCAACAGGTGCTGACTGGCTTCAAGGTCCATACGTTTACTCCCTATATCGCGAGCAGTACGGAATGCCAGAAAGGATGGTTGCTGTCTTGTTCGTCACCGGGTTCGTGTCTGCGGGTCTGACTGCCCCACTGGTTGGCGTATGGGCGGACCAGCAGTACGTGCACCTGTTTTCCGACGACACTCAGAGACTAAGCACTTTGCCAGTGGCCGCAAGAAATTGTGTCTCCTATTCTGCATCACCTACACCTTTGCATGTTTCTGTATCAACGTACCCTACCTTCCCATCCTGCTCTTTGGACGCCTCACAGCTGGAGTATCCACGTCCATCCTCTATTCCGCATTCGAATCTTGGTTGGTCTCCTCCGCCAACTCTCTGACGATCCCGCCCTCCGACCTCTCAACCATCTTTGGTCGTGCGACGCTCGTTAACGGATTCGTTGCGACAGGGGCTGGCGTAGTGAGCAACCAACTAGTATCATCCACAAAGTCTTTTGCGTCGCCGTTCGTTGCCAGCGGAGGGCTACTCGTCCTTGCATATTTCGTGATCAAATCCCGGTGGACAGAGAACTATGGAAGCGGAGGCGGCACGACACTCGCGAGTATCGACCCACTCCAACTGAAACGGCTTGGCCAAGCATGGAAAATCGTGCGCAATGGTAAATATCGTTTCAGTGGCCAGCGCATACGAGTACTGACAGTGTTGGTGGGTTCAATCCACACTTGCAGATCCAATGTTGTTGGTGGTAGGCTTGACCCAAACGTGCTTCGAAGGCTCGATGTATCTTTTCGTGTTCGTCTGGGTACCGTCGTTACAAGAGGTCTCATCCTCGTTCCCTACGGTGGCCCTCCCCCTTGGATATATCTTCTCTTCGTTCATGATCTCCATGATGCTTGGTTCACTCCTGTACACCGCCATCACATCATATATTCCACCTCCCTCGATTGGCAAGCATAACGAATCCTCCTTGACCCTTCATGCCAAACTCAGTAGCCTTGTCTGTGCCGTGAGTGCATTGGCGCTCGCGCTTAGTACACGTTCGGAGAGCGAGCAAGTGCGGTTTTGGGCATTTTGCGCGTTTGAAGCGTGTGTTGGCATGTATTATCCAATACAAGGGATGTTGAGAGGGACCTTGATATCCAACGAACATCGCGCTACGGTCAGTCTTTGCTTTGCTTCGTAATTCTCGCTAGCTCTTGCTCACGTCGCACGTCTTCGCAGCTGTCGGCACTATTTCGTGTCCCCTTGAACGTCTTCGTCGTGGTCTCCCTCATGACAGGCGTCTCCTCGGCGCGGAATGTAGTCCTTTCTGCAAGTTCATTGATGCTGGCGCTTTCGGCGCTCACCACCGCCTTCGTCGTCGTTCCAAAAGCCGACGACACGACTTGCCCGGAGACGAACCTCCGGCCTGCATAGCTGTACTACTCATCCGCAATCAGTACGACACGAACCTTCAAAACCTGTCGTTTTTGACCGGACGTGTACCATAAAGTATTATACCTAGGTTCAGGCCCGAGTTGTAGCTCGACGCGCACGCATTCGTGATTTTCAATCGATTCGTTTCATGTAATGGGTGTTTTGGTAGACCTGACTCCGATGGGATGGTCGTTCAAAATGTTGATCCTGGTCCGGCAATCGCCGCCTAGTCGAGCTTGTCAAAGTCCAGGGTGAGCGCTGGATGCATGTTCGGCTGGACGCGGGTCGGAGTGCTTGCGTCGGGCTGTGTGTTTTGGAGGGCGTCTACACAAACACACGCGCGCAGGTTGAGTGATCACGGGTCAGGCAGAGTCAGGTGCACCACGGCCCCGTCTCTGAGTCATTTGGAGTCCGGACAGCCCTCTGATAGGCTCTCCCCACGCGGTTATTTAAATGAAGAACAAGGCCGACCCACATAAACATAAGGCAGAAGAACTCGGACTCAGGTTACGAGTTGGTCTGGTGACCAGCCCGTCCAATGGCGGGCCATTGGACGGGCCGGTCACCAGACTAGCTGCGAGTTTGGTAGGTTTTCGGGCGACTTATTTCGATCCGACGCGTCACGCTGCTTACCATGTGCGTAGGAGGAATCACTATGTCCTGGAAACAACCGCAGAGCACGTCTTGCGTTTCTTTGCCAAAAACAAGAGATATGTTCATTCGCCTCAGAGCAAGGTACATGTATAGATGCCACTGCGCTGTACGAGTTCCTGCGCTAGTGGCGAAAGTGCAATGGTAATTCGATAGCATGCTCGGTGTTCCTGTTGCCACGATCCGTCGCCACCGGCCAACATCCTTCAAAGGAAGTTTAGGTAGAGCGGCATTATGACTTACGGCTGCGGAAGAACGTCATTAAGTAATCCATTTGCGTTCGAAGATGTCAAACGCGTACCACCATTCTGCCTGTGTAACCCCGGTGGCGCAGCCCGCAGACATGTCCGTTGCGGGACGCACTGGCGGCGCAGTTGGGGAAAAACCATGGGCCGCAGCGAAGACACAACAATCGCCGCAAGCCTAATCTCCGCAAGAGATGCATCTCGGCACATTTCGGAAAGTCGTGTCTAGTTTGAACGTCGGGAGCTCCTCCGTTTCTTCATATCGTTCGAAATGTATATCACCATTGCAGCCCTTGAAAAAATCGATAGAATTTGCGCAATTGAAGTGAAGGTGCATGGAGTAGTTAACCCCGCGACGGGGACGGGTCGGCACTTTGGGAACAAAGGCCAAAGGTTTTGGGTCACCTGACATGAATCATTTATCTGAAAGCCGACTCCGCGTAAGCCTGTAAAATCTCTTTGAGTGGTGACGGAACTACAGTGACCCCGCTGCCAAACACGGATGGTCGTTCGAGTGCACCGTGACATTCTACTCTAGTCAGCGCAGTAATCATGACGGCGCACACGGACCAAAATCCATTAGTTCTGTACCTCGCAACACAGTAGAACTTGCGGAGGGGCAGTGGTTGGTATAGTACCAAGTGGTAAGGAACTTGTGGGTCGAAGCATGGTCACCTGACTAGGCTCATGGTTCAATCGGAGTTTGAAACTTTAACCGCCCGGCCTTTCCCTCTTACCTCGTGGAACCTTTTTTTCTTTCTCTTCTTTCATTCAAATGGATGTCGACATGAAGGTCAAGGAAGACCGCGACTACGACCGCGACAGGGACAGAGATAGGGAGAGAGACCGCGATCGCGACCGTGACCGTGATCGTAGGGATCGTGATAGGGACCGTGACCGCGACCGCGACAGAGAAAGAGACCGGGGGCGGGACTCAGGTACGTGTCTCCCAGTCCTTTCTGTCTGAGAACTCCTCAAGTTGCTTTGTTAGGTCGCAATAGGCGTAGTGACCACTGGGAGCCGGAGGAACGGCGTAACGGCGAGGTCAGTTTTTTATCTCACTCTGAAAAACATGCGGTATCTATACATTTGTCCGCCTTTTAGCGCCGCAAACGCTCTCGCAGTCGGAGTCGTTCCAGGTCCCCTCGCAAGCGGTCCGTCTCGCCGCGTGACCGTAGGCACTCCCGTCGTTCGCGGTCTCGTACACGCTCGCGAAGTCCATCGCGCACGCGCTCTCGTAGCCGTGACCGCAAGCCTGCTGACCCATTTGCCCGTTCCCTTGGTGGGCCCATGAACGCTGACCATGAAGAAGCAGTTGAATTCGCCAAGATCAGCAAGAGAGAAAATCGTGTTTATGTTGGCAATCTCAGTTACGACGTCAAGTATCGCGATCTCATGGAATTTATGAGGGGAGGTGGGTGGGGGAATCTTAGATCAGATATTTTTTCTTCGCGTCGGAGTGGGGGGAGAGGATGGCCGTGGTTGCCGCTCACGCAAATCCGTTCTGCTGAAGCTCGCTCGTTTTGGAAAAAGGCAGGCGGGTGCTTTTGTGCGAGTCCGAGCTGATGAGGGAGAGTGGAGGTGTGATTGTGCTGGTAGTGGCTTTTTTGCCTTTTTCTTCTTCTCGGTTTCGCCATTGTTGGATGGTTGGAATGATTGAGAAGATATTGATGGGAGTTTTCTTTTGGGGCTGAATAGCTGGGGAGGTCCTCTTCGCTGAAGTGTTGATCACACCAACGGGAGTTTCCAAAGGATGCGGGTGCGTTTCATCGTTTACGCTTTTGATCCTATACTTACCTACTGTACAGTATTGTCGAGTTTGCATCGCCAGAGGACGCCCAAAGAGCCATTCGTGAGCTCTCAGAGGTACCCCTCCTCGGCCGTCCAGTATTTATCCGAGAAGTGAGTTATTTGGTATAGTGAAGATGAACACTCAATTCACCAACGTTTTAGGACCGAGAAAATGAGTCACGGTTTGGTGCGACTCCCGTTCCGGGGAAAATCGGTATGGCGATGGCTGGGCAAGGGCTTCATGCACAGCCGCCCCCACGCCCCCCGCATCACAATTATTTCGGTACACAACAAAATCCAGGGAACCAGCTCTATGTTGGCAATGTCAGTTTGACTTTCTCTAATTTAATGTGACCTTAAACCTCGCGATTAGTTGCCCTACCAAGCAGGTTGGCAAGACTTGAAAGATTTATTCCGAGCGGCCGGAAATATCATTCGGGCTGACATCAACATTGGTGCTGATGGGCGACCCAAAGGTTCTGGTACGGTAGTATTTGAAACGCAAAAAGATGCACAACAAGCCATTAGTACGTCTTTACCTGTTATTTTTGACCTACGCACTATATCTGCGATACAGGCATGTATAACGGCTTTGACTGGTATGGTCGTACTCTCGAAGTTCGCGAGGTATACAATGTCTGGTAGTGTTTTTCTGATCCTCTGCTTATGGTGCATTACTTTTAGGACCGTTATGCTGGTCTCTCTGGCCCAGGGGCGTTCCGTGGTGGGCTTCGTGGCTTCGGTAGCAGCCGTGGTCTGCGCGGTAACTTCCGTGGTGGCTTCCGTGGCGGCTTCAGAGGCGGGTACGCTCAAGGGCCCGGTCGCGATTTCTCCAGCCAAGATATATACGCGGACTATCCAGGACCTGATCAGTCTGGCCATAGCGGTCTTCGTATGGACAATTATGGTGGAGGCTATGGCGGAGGCTACGGTTACATCGAACCGGAGCCGAGCCAGCAAATCATGGTTCGCAATGTAAGCACTCCATCAAGTAGTGCGTATGTGGTCATGAGTCTCACGTATACTTAAGCTACCCTGGTCGACCGCCAATGAGGATTTGGTAGAGCTGTTTGAGACCACGGGACAGGTTGAACTTGCGGAGATTTTGTTCGACGGAACGCGGTCTAAGGGATGTGGTGTCGTACAATTTGCGCAGGTAACGGAGGCGGAGACCGCCATCGGTACGTGTTGGCTTACACACAAAGAACACCCCTAACTGTTCTGCAACAGCCAAATTTCAGCAATACATGTACGGTGGTCGGCCATTGGATGTCCGTTTCAACGACCGCTGGCACACTTTCACACCTACGGCTGCCAAGGGTGGCCAGGTGATGCCAATGCAGCCTGACATGTGATTGCCGTTCGCTCTGCCTCACCACCACACGCGCATCCCCGAAAACGATCCCAGGTCCTCGTATGTTCGTTTACTCAACAAAAAAAGAGGTTACTCTCGAGATGTATATTGTGATACATTTCTGTGCTCGCCTATTCGTCCTATTGGTGCCCTATTTCTCCGCTTTTCTTTGCGATAATTTTGATGTCGAGTAGTGCCATATGTAGTGCACGTACTTGAATGAAAATACGCTGCCCTACCTTGTTGAAACTTTTTGTGGGTGCAAGGCACGAGCAAACGCTTGCATATTTGGAGCTCTGGTTTACATTTTCTGATAGGCTAACTAGGCATTCTCTGCGGTGCGTTTCTCGTCGGTAAATGGCTAGGACAAAGAGCCACCATTTCTGGGTCAGGGGAGCATGAAATACAAGGGCACGGTGAGATGCTTTGAAGTACTCCTCTGTTGCAATGTCACATCCTTTGTGAAGCGCCGTTCAAATGGCGCGGAAACGCACCCACAATGGATAGGTTCCAAAGGAAGTACTTTCAGCAGGACTTACTCAATCCCAGGGCTGACTTTCTTGACTACGAGACGGGCCAATAGAATCGACGACTGGAGAGCCAAAACTCGCCGCGGATATCAGCATGTTTCAGACTCGTCCGATGCTTCCTCGCGCGGCCCCAGCATTGATGTTGGTCGGTTTGCTACACCTCGCATTCAGTTCATGTCTTTGGAAATTTTAAGAAAAAAAGCAAGTACCATTACTTTCGGTGCTCCTTCGGTCAGATTAACCTACCGTGTATAAAACCGTCTCCAGCTCTGTCTCAGTCCGGCACGAGTCAGCTATATGGAGACCATTGAAAAACATCTGGATGTCTTGGGCTGCAATGGACCACACAAGAGCTTCTCGCAGGCAAAGTGATCCGATCGCACTGATCGGAAGCTACGTCCCCATCCCAACCACAAGGACTCTCCAGAAAGCGTACAGACGCTATCGGCGCCGCCCGCACGACGGGCCATCCTTGCTTTCGATTTTTCCGACGACAAGAGTCCAACAGAAGCTGCGACGTGCAACGCGACGGTTCCAAGTTCTGGGGGAAATACTGCGGATAGGAGAGCGACCGAGGCTGGTTTTGCACCCGGTGTCTTGTCACATACGCAGCACGCCCCTGGCACTACGAACAACTATGTGCGGGCGTTGCGGCTTGTCGTCTGCCTGAAGATAGCCGTTGGGCTCAAGCGCATCGCTAGCGAGTACGAGATTGCTATGCCAGGGGCCGAACGCACAATAAGCTTTTCCGAATGGAGGTTGTGGAGATATCATGACATGGCATGTGGGCTTTGTTGGAGATCATCTCGTTCCTAGCTCTTACCTAGTACATTTTCCCTTACTTCACTACATTACCATATTAGGACAGACACGCTTACTACGACGCACGGACGTCACCTACGCTTTTCTCCAGTCTCGTACAACATCGACTGGAGGTAAGCATCTACTGTACACTGTATATAGTTCCTTACTCACGTACTATAGTCCTCACGGACTCGTGTTCCAGATCGACTATCCTTTCACAGGCTTTTATTGACTTGTGCTTCCTCATCCAACCATGTAGTTCTTGGCTGCTAGTTGCTGCATCCTGACATGCTACAGATTACATTGTTCTTGTTCACCATCTGGTATGCACCATCATAAGAAGGGCCTAGCATACATGTGTATCTTCATAACCACCATCAGTAGAGTATGTGCTCACAAAGCATTGCCAAAAGCAGTACAGTGGCTCAAAAAACTGTCCGCATGTTTGCATGTTTTCTACTAATGAGGATACCATATCACATCTCCTAATCTAGGCCCTAAGCTGTGAGTGTATGAAATGTAGTACATATTCTTGGCTTCCTATCAGTCCAAGATTTAAGACATTTGATTAAGAATTGATGGAATGGCAGCCATTTCAAAATGACAGCTCATTCGGACAGTTTTTTGACTTTATGTTTCAATTACATATTTTGGACCCTAGCATGCTGTAACATGATTACAAACCTTAGATAATGGTCCTATTATGTTACCTTTATGTTGGTCAGACCCTTAGTTACATAAGGACCACCATTCCATATATTTTTACCATGAAATCCATTTTCTTCTTATAAAGAAACAATATCATCTTTCTCTCCTTTTTGGATCTTTTTTCTAGAAAAATTGCTTCCAAAACTGATCTAGGAAAGTCTACAGTACATATATCAAGTCCTTTAGGAACTTCAGACAAAGGAGACTAAACTTCACGATGGTTGTCCTTCCAAAATTACCTCTATTAATAAGAAAGCTATTGTTCAACAAATCATTATTGGAAAGGCCAAGAATGCTGTTCAGGCTACTCAACACATCAATATGATCATTTATGCTCCTGTTTGCTTCCAGACAGTGAGAAATGCTCTCAATGAACCTCATTAAAGGCTGTGGTAAAGAAACAAAAACTACTACTTTCTCAAAGTCATAAGAAGAGAGGGCTAACCTTTGCTTACAAGCACCAACATTGGACTGTGGAGGATTGGAAGTGAGTTATATAGTCAGATGAGACCAAAATCAATAGGATTGGATTAGATGAATAGGAGTAAGGGATTAATTTCTAGAGAAATCAAAAGTATACTGAAATTTGAAGGAGGTTAACTGATGGTTTGGGGCTGTATAGGATGGAATGGAGTGGGAATTTTGAGTGTAGTGGAGGAAAAAATGAATGCCAGTAAAAATGTGGCAATGAAAAAGGACTGCTGGGAAACATGGCACAATCTGGAATTCCAAAAGCAGATATCATTTTCCAACATGATAATGATCCCAGATATACCTCCAAAAGGATTCAAAGAGCAGGAAATCAAGCTGCTTGATAGTCTGATATACTATAGACTTTTCTAGATCAGTTTTGGAAGCAATTTTGCTAGAAAAAAGATCCAAAAAGGAGAGAAAGATGATATTGTTTCTTTATAAGAAGAAAATGGATTTCATGGTAAAAATATATGGAATGGTGGTCCATATATACACTGAGCAACAAAACTGTCCCAATGTTTGTAACATTTTGATTGTTGGACTAATAGCATGTGCAGCTTTGATGCTAGACCCTCAAACCTAGATATCATTAGAAAGCCATAATCAAGAGCTTT
>JBBPJX010000302.1:0-19035 GCA_038088955.1 Neotropicomus parvogracilis
ACGAGTTTTTGTTGTTAAGCCCAACGTCGCCAGAATCGCCGTCACACAGCGTACGGGCCGTTGTTAGCGCGCACAGCCCACGGTCGAGCATGGGTACTGCGGGGTTTCCCAACATAACGATTCCCAGCGCCCCCTCATTACCGGCTGATCGCCATCCTATAATGGGCTTGGACGTGCCACGAGACACCGACGCGCTCCTCTCCACATCCACTCAGACCGCGGGCGGCGAAGAACCCGTACCGACGTTCAAAGCATTCCCGAGCTTGTCGCCCAATTCACCCATCCGGCCAACGCGTATCAGCGCAATTGGATGTATGCTCGCCGCAGTGCTAGACTTGACGGCGATCGTGTACGATATCGTGGAAACCGCAAAGGGGGCAGCGGGTGGGTGAAGTGTACGAGCGTGTAGGTGGATGAACGCGGGATGTCATAGTTGTTAGGTGGTGCCGTTGCACTCATGCATCATTCTTGCAGCGGCAGCGTCGGTCCATGCTGGCGGTTTAGAGGTCAGCGACCCGGGCACTGGACTTCAGCGAATTAGTTGTCCAATCTGTCAGTAAGGGTCGTCTTCGCTATGGTACATTGTTACGAGCCGTGAGTTAGCAAGATTTAGACGAGACTTATGATTAGATTAGGCATGGTAGCAACAAGTTTGTATTTACGTATTTATCTCCGACGGCGGCTTCGGGTTGGTAACACCTCGCTCTTTGTTTCTTCACGTCGATATCCGTCTGATCGCAAGCGCAGCGCAGCCTAAAGAATGTCCAGATTCGTCCGCGCTTCCAAATATCGGTATGTTCATGTCTCACAGATCGTTCGTCGTCACGCCTCGTTGCGCTTCACGACCCCGCCTTGATCTCATCATCGCGTCCTTAGCCATGTATTTGGTCAAACAGCAAAGAAGGAACACAGCTACGATAATGTCAAAGTCTCTTCCAGCGCCTGGGATACTAACATGGTCTCTGCGTCTGCGGTGAGTGTCATGTACACTGATGCACAACGCTCGACCGATCCTTGCACAGCGCTACATTAGTATCAACTGGTCTGCCTCTGGCGGTGGTGCCTTTGCCATACTTCCTCTTCCGTCCCCGTTTGGTGCAAGCCCACACGACATACCTTCCAAACTCCCCGACATCATTCCCCTCGCCCGTACCCATACGGCAGCTGTGCTAGACACTGCCTGGTCACCTGCCAACGACACCCTCGTCGCGTCCGCCTCCGAAGATGGTACTTGTCTCCTTTGGAAAGTCCCTGATAACCTCTTTGATGGCTGGACGTCGGACACTTGGGAACCCAATGACCTGGATCCCGTCGCAAGAGTCGACGTAAGCCCAAAGAAGGTCGGTCAAGTCCTTTGGCACCCGACCGCGGCCAACGTTCTCGCGACTGCATCCGGCGAACACCTTGTAAAACTCTGGGATCTCGCCGATCCATCGCGTCCCCGCTCTACCTTGAACGGCCACGGTGATACCATACAATCCCTTACATTCAATCTGACGGGAACCATTCTTGCAACTACGTGCCGAGATAAGAAGCTTCGTCTCTTTGACTCGCGTACGGGTGCCGATCCTGTCCGCGTCACAGAAGGTCATGCCGGTATCAAAGGCACGAGAGTAATCTGGATGGGAGAGCACGATCGCATCGCAACGACGGGTTTCAGCAAGATGAGTGACAGGCAGCTCAGCATTTGGGAAACCGGAGGACTCGGAAACGTGAAAACACTCGCCATCGACCAGAGCGCTGGAGTTATCATGCCGTTCTGGAGCGACAATGGCATCCTGTTCCTTGGTGCGTCAGTTTGTTTCTTCGTGATCGTTTGAATTGACTGACTCATTCCGCGACAGCTGGCAAGGGGTTCGTTCTTTGTTTGGGACGTGGGGTTTGCTGCTGACCCCCTGTTTGAACAGGGATGGGAACATCAGGTATTATGAGTACGAGTCTGACTCGTTGTACTCCCTCGCCGAGCACTCGACTTCAATCCCTCAGCGCGGAATGTGTTTCCTTCCTAGACGAGCGCTAGAAGTCTCCGAATGCGAAATTGCCAGGGCATTCAAGGTTACCAGCAGTGGGGTAGAGCCGATTGCGTTCATCGTTCCACGTAGGGTTAGTACCATGCTGAGGGTCGTTTTGCGAAGCTGAGGCATTCACGCCGTTGCAGGCTGACTCGTTCCAATCCGATATTTACCCACCTGCGCCATCCTCGGAACCTTCGCTGACTGCTGCCGAGTTCTTCGCAGGCAGGACGGCTCCGCTAAACCTCGTTAGCCTCGAGAATGGGGCTGTTTTTGCTGGCAATGACACCCCACCTGCACCGGCAGTGGCTTCTGTCCCACCCCCAGCGCCAGTGCCCGTACCAGCACCTGCGCCAATACCTGAGCCGACGTCCGTCCTTGCCGTCACAAAACCGGTGACGACAACGCCTGTGCGTGCCAATTCGCAGCCTGCTAATACCCCAATCGTGGACTCTCCCGCTGACAACGTGCGTCGTTGTCGTTGTCGTCTGAAACGTTGGTCATGGGACTGACGTTCGCTTTCATCAGAGAAATGCTGGCCTTGAAGAGGAAGTAGAGCGCCTAAACGGGGAGCTGCGCGAAGCCAGGCAAAAGATTCGTAATCTCGAACTCCAGGTGGAAGGCTTGAAGGCCAATGCGAGGAAAGCCGCGCAAACCCTGATGGAGGGATAGATCTACGATAGGAAATACATACCCAGCGTAGACGACGGGCTCTGTAAACTGCTCTCGCTCGTAATTTTGGGCTCGATACTTTTCTGACTGCACACGAGGCTCACGGAACGCGGTTGTTGGCAAGAGCACCAAGCTAGGCAAGACAGACACACGTGCGATGCTGAAATGAGTAACTTGACCAACGTATAACAACATCGTTCGGCTTGACTACTATACCCTTGTTATCACCATCCCCACCGTTTGCTCAGGCTCAAGCTTCAGTATACAACACCCCAGTCCTCGCACAACTGCCAGCGATACATTTGGTGCACATATCCAGCTCGCCGACCGAGCCCGAGACCGAGGCAGTGCCTTATCGGCGCTGACTCACTTACAGTTGGACACAAGCGGTCCGCAAGGAGTCACTCCAAAAGTGTCTCCAGAGCAGACCCGTCCAACTGCATCTTGGCGCTGCATGACCCTTCTCCATGTCTACTTTGCCCTACGCAACCAGCAGGCCTTCCAGCGTCTCCTCGAGCGGGACCGCTCGACCGCAAACGGACCTCAATCTGGCCAGAGCACGAGCGCCGGCAAGTCGTGGACGCGCAAGAACATCGCTTCTGCGCTCGAGGTGAACGCATTTGACCATGTCGGTCGTACGGTGTTGCATCTCGCATGTGCGTCCACCGAGCCCGCAAGCTTGGAGTACACGCGCATGCTGCTCGCCCATCCGTCCATTAACGTCAATATCACCGACAAGGAGAGCCATTGGACTGCGCTCCATCGCGCTTTGTACGTGGGCAATATCGAGGCAGCGTGAGTGTCGTGCCGTGGGTTCCTGATTGGTTTGCTTACTCGGCTCGTGGGTAGGATCATGTTGCTCAAGCGCACGGACGTGGACGTGTGGATCAAGGACATAGAAGGGTATACGGCGTTTGATCTCTATAGCTCTACCATCCGGACCGCAAATCCGACATCCCCCGAGGATGGCTATGCCGACTTGCTGACGTGGGGTGCCAATAGGTGAGTTCTCTCGTTCGAGGATCGAATCGTGCATACGATATATTTTGGCATGTCTGACTTGACCCATCGTGCAGAAATGCCGCCCTGGGCCTCGGTGACAGTAGCGATCGAATTCACCCTGACCATGTCGTCGTCCACAAGAAGGACGGGCCACTTCCCGCATCTCGCACAGTGGAAGAGCGATTCCGGCCTGTCAAAGTGCGAGACGTCAGTATGTCCAAGTTGCACACGGGTAGGTGACACAATAAAGATTTTCATGCTCAGATGACGCATACCTCTATGTGCAGTCATTCTTACGGACGAGCCGCGCGACAACGTTCGCTTATGCGGATTCGGTAGTGGTGGACGGTAGGGATCTACGTGTACTCTCCGTGTTGTGCGTTCTGATTCACGTAATGGCTTTTTAGCCTTGGTTCATTTTCTCATACGCTTTATACTCCGACGTCCTTGACTCTTTCCTCGCACTCCGTCGTGTTAGTCGCCCTAGGTCAGGACCACACCCTCGCTCTGACGAGTGCGGGTGAAGTTATAAGCTGGGGACTAAACCGATTCGCTCAGCTTGGATATGTCGTCGAGTCTGGCCAGGGAGGTTCTGCAGACGAGTTGATTCAAACGACGCCACGCAAAATCAGCCATCTGAAGAAAGAGTTCCTGAGAGGCGTCGCCGCCTGCAAAACTGCGAGTGCTTGTTGGTCCGATGGCGACATGTGGACGTGGGGTACGAACGGTGGGCAGCTTGGTAAGTTTGCTTTTACGGCGCGCGAATTGAACGAGTTTGTACAAGCGACAATTCTATCTCCTTAGGATACAGTAAGACAGCGAGTCCCGTCCAAGTCCTCCCTCGCAAGGCATCGGTCATCACACAGCCAATCCGTGGCATTTCAATGTCGGTCAGTTTTCCAGAGCCCAAAACCGTACTCGTCAAACTGAAGGCAGATTTTTACTTAGGACACGGCGATGATATGCCTCTTTGTGACCGGGGAGGTGGTATGCGTGTGGAACGGGGGTGTTTCGAAGATCATGTACGTGAATAAGTACAGCTTGATGATTGTAGGCTGATTAGCGCCCCTAGTTTCCCCCCACACGCTTTTCCGTCTGATATTTCGACGGTCTATCGCCCGCCCCAAGCAGCCCGCGTTCCTGCGATTACGAAACTCGTTTGCTGTGACGATTCGTTCGCAGCTCTGTCCTCGAACGGTGAGGTATTTACGTTTTCTCTCCCGACTGCCGCCGAAGCAGAAGGGAGTGAGCACGCAGGCGGGAGCAGAGGCCTGGTGAAGCCTCAACGCGCATGGGCGCTGAGGAGGCAGTTCAGCAGCGTGCGAGTGCGTCATCTACACCTGGAGCCGTCGTCTGCTAGACTCAACGTCTGTCTCCTGAACCATACTGGCGTACGCACTATCAGGACGTCGACATTGGCGGCGACGGCGCTCTGATAGTGTGCACACGGTCAGGCCACGTGTTTGTTCGTTCTCGAAACCTCAAGGGCAGCACGGCAAGCAACGGGACCAAGGCGTTCAAGTTTCAGCGAATCGCACATGTGCAACGGGCTTTTGGGGTCTGTGCCAACAGCACTGGTGCCTTTGGCGCTCTTCGAGTTGACTACAAACCTCCCTCGATCAATCTGACCGGACGAGGCTTTTCAGCTGACATTGGCGCGATCGCACCCTACGTTTATGATGGCACGAGTTCAGCGTACCAGGGCACGGACATTTCACCTGACGCGATCGTCGGTACCGACGATGATTTAGAAGACTCGTCGATTCTCGACGACATTGGCGAGGTGGCCAAGTTGATGAGCCTAGTCTGTCACCGGGCGAATCAAGTGGAGTCGGCCAGAATGGGTGTCAAGAACGGTCCAGACCTTGCCGTGCGCGTTGGTCCCGAATTCGAAATACCTGCACATCGTGTCGTCCTCGCCGCGCGCTGTATCCCTCTTCGCGAGTTACTGGGAGGTGACTGCGACCTCGTCGACAAGTCCTCCAAGGTCACTGTAACCTTCATCCCGCAGATGGCTCCTCCGGTACTTTGCTTTAGGGGAATCGCTCCGCTTTCGTTGCTTATCCTATTTCATTACCTATACGCTGATGAGGTCCTCGCGGTATGGGACGGTCGCATTGGGTCTCTCTATGGGCCGCAGTTTTCAAGTCTGGGCTCGTCACCGGCACAAGTGAAATCTGACCTCACTACTCTGGCCCAATTGTTGCGCCTCCCACATCTATCCTTGGCACTCCAGTCTGTTGGGAAACGGGTGGTGAAACCCTCCGCGGATGGCGATTTCCGGTGGCTTTTCGATCAAGCACAACGTTTGGACACGGGGTCGCCGCGGCGAAACGTCCATAAAGACCCTCTTGCACCCGACGTCGCGCTACACTTTGCCGACAAGACTGTTTACGCGCACTCTGCCGTTCTCCGCGCGCGGTCTGCGTTTTTTGAAGCCTTCCTTTCCGACCCAGACTGGAGTGTTGTAAGGAGAGACGATGCAGGCGTACTGGACGTCGAGATGAGACACCACAAGTGGCAAGTCATGCAGTTTGTGCTGTCATTTGTCTGTTTTGGCGACGAGACCATGTTTGAGACACTCGGTGCGTCGTTCTACGGATTCTATATGACCGATCGCATCAATCTTTTTTGTAGAATTCCTCGAGACCGTCGACGAGGTGCTCGAGTTCATGTTCCTTGTGATATCCGCCGCGGTGAATTGATCCATTCTTTCCCCATCTTCATGATTGTTGATCCTGTTTTCAACTAGAACGAGTTACTCTTGACTCGGCTGGTCTTGTTGTGTTCTCAGATCGTTCTCAAGTATCTGAACGTGTACAATGCGTGTTATCTACTCACGGACGCTCTCCATTTCAACGCGGTAGATTTGGCGGATCGCATCCAAACGTACATGACCGCCAACCTCGAGACGCTACTCGAGTCGAGGATCCTGGACGACCTCGACCCTCGAGTGGTGCGTAAACTCTCGGAACACGCTCGCGCGGAGCAAGCAACCGAGTCACCAGTGTCTCGGTCGGACAAGCTGGGACGCGCGGCGCTGGAGAAGCACAAGGAATGGCTTGGGTTGCAAGACATTCCTGTTCCCGTCGTACCTAGCCAGAAACCCTGGTCGGTGAAAGACGCGTCCATGATGTTACCACCTGGCTCGGCGAAGAAGACGATGGGGAGACAGTCGAAGTTCTATTCGCCGACGACGAGCCCTGTGCTTCGTCCGTCGTTGGCGCCGCCGCCTCCGGGAGACGAGATTTTCGTGATGGACGATGCGGATGGGCCGAAACTGAATTCGGTTCAAGAGGAGGAAACGGAAACGCCTGGTTCTGCGAGATTGGGATGGAAGAAGAATCCGGCGACGCCTCGGTGAGTGGCTCGCACGCGCGCGTCCTCGTCCTTGTTTTACGTTTTCGTAGCACGGACCTCAAGGCGATTATGGCGGAAGCAGAGAACAGCAAGAAACAGGTGCATGCGAGAGTCCTCGAGGGTAGAGGTTCCGGTTCCAGTGCGAGTGCGAGGCAAGGTGTGGGCGGCACTAGTAGCGCAAACGTGAGCACGAAGAAGAGCACGGACGCTGGTCAAATTTTGGGTACACCACGACAGCCAGGACCTCTCTCTGCACAGCGCCGGCAATTCGACACCCCGACAACACCGCGTCGCGTGGCATCCGACCCCGCGACGCCCCCAAGGCCCGAGGTGACGACGCCGAGTCGTGCAAGCATCGCCGCTCGCGTTCCGCTGGTGACGCCAGCAACTCTGGGTCCTTCGCGGCCGAACATGGGTCCCGTCATCACGCCCGTTCGCCAGATTCCAAGCTCGCCAGGGTCTGCGTCAGCGAGCGCTGGTAGCAGCGCGCGCAAGCCATCGTGCGTGCCCGTCCCTTCTTTTTTCATGTATCAACTTGTTCCTGAAGCAAGGTTTTACTCGTTTCAGGCTAGGTGGCGCATGGACGTTGCCGCCTGTACAACCGATCGCGGCGCCGACAATGCCCAGTTCGACCTCGACGCTGTCGTTTGCGGAGATCCAGCGAATGCAAGAGTTGCAGGGAACGATGTCTACGTTCAAGGACAAGCGATCGCTGCGTGATATCCAGGAAGAGGAGAGGGCGCGTCAGCAAGAGACTGATTTCCTCAAGTGGTGGGCGAGGGAGGAAGAGCGCGTGCGACTGGAGATGTTGGAGCGGGAGCGAGAGGAGCAGCAACAGCAGCGCGTGCGTACTACGGGAGCCCGACATCAGGGGAGGAACAAGAGCGGTAAGGCGAGGTCTCGAAAGCACAGGGTGGAGACGCAACCGGAGGTGGCGCTGCCGAACGTGGCGACCACTCAGCAGCGGGAGTCGTGTGGACATCGGAGACCGCGAAGGGACCGCGAGAGTGGGAGGACGTTGATTATTTGACGAGCGCGGGGAGTCGCGAAGGTGCGGGGACTAGGTTATGGTTATGATATTGTTCCACGCGCAGGCCGATTTTTTGGTGGTCGTGAACTGGACTAAGGCGATATGGTAGAGTATGCGTACGTTTCGTGTAGCTCTTTATTTATTACAGTAAGGTGTTGGTGTGGTGATTTAGCTTTCTACCTTTTTTGCTTGTGATGATTCAAATTGCGTTCAAAGTTGTTTTCATCGGCTGTGGCGTTGCGTCGTGGCCAACTTAGTCAGGTTACTCTGCCCGCGACCACGAGGATTGGGTTTCAACGGAATTTAATAGTCCGGTCGTCCCTCAGGTGGAATCACTTCATTCTGAACCACTGCGTTCCACTTTACCTACCCCCTCGTTTAATTTCCTTTGGTCAGCATCGTGGCGAAGAATTCAGAGGGTTTGGTTTGCCACGGCTAAACGACGAAGAAAGCAGAGTTACAGCGAAGCACAATGATACCACGCTCACACGCGCGATCGAGATATCGAACGTATCCCCCACCGAAGAACGACCCAAGCTTCGCGAGCTTCCCTTTGTAAGATCGAGGTCTGGCCAACCGTGGGATTCTAATTGGCGAGCGAATGGAAAGAAGGTCTCCCGAATCGAGTCTCGGCTTCGGTGGCAGTCCTTCGATCTCCCGAATCTGTCGGAACCCGGGAGTTGGTCGAGCGAGTTCAGGCCCTCGTTGAAGCGGTCAAACAAACCCAAAGGGCTTCGTATCTCAATGCGCCTCATCAGGTTTATTGTACAGGGGGTGGAGCGAACTTCCTGGAACGCAGTTTCATTTCGAAAAGCCGGCCGGATTGATGTATGACATCACGCAAGCATTCGAGAAGAATCAAAGACTTTTTTGGGAGTGGCATTTGTTTCCGTAACACTGAAGGTGCGGTGATCGCGGAAAGAATCGTCGATGTGGAGTACTCCCTGAGCTGTTAAAAAGTGGGCTGCTGCTCTGCGTTAATGTCATCCAGGTCTGTCGATTGATCATGTCCAGTGCAACCTCTTGCAATCAAGACTCGGTCACCGTCCACGCTTTCGACTCGGACAATGTTAATATTATTGTCCCGCCGCCCAAGAAGGGTCTCAGGTTTTGGCTCATCTTCGCCTCGATGTGCATCTGTCTCTTTCTCTCTGCCCTCGAACTCTCCTCCATCCCCACAGCTCTCCCCACAATCGCTCACGAACTCCGCGCGTCTCAGTTCGTCTGGGTCGGTTCTGCGTACGCCCTTTCGTCTACCGCATGTCTCCCGATGAGCGGTGGTCTGGCTCAAGCATTCGGTCGGCGGCCTGCCACCCTGGCATCCATCGGGCTATTCGCACTCGGCAGCGGCATTTGTGGTGGCGCGACGAGCATGAATATGCTCATCGCGGGCAGAACAATACAGGGTCTCGGCGGGGGCGGTATCTTGTCTCTCACGAGCATCATCTTGGCCGATCTCGTTTCGCTTCAAGAACGCGGCGTGTATGCTGGATTATTCGGGCTGTGAGACTTTGACTCGCAGAGTCTAGACTCGATTAACGCCTTTCTAGCACCTGGTGTCTCGCTGCATTCGTCGGTCCGGTCGTCGGAGGCAGCCTTGCCACAGAGGAAAATTGGCGCTGGATTTTCTGTACGTACGGTGTCAAAGTCTGTAACTCGATCACGGACACTCAGAGGACCAGACCTCAACCTTCCCATTACCCTGATCGCATCTCTGTCCGTCGTCCTCTTCTTGGATCTACCCACTCCCCCTGGAAACTATCGGGACAAGTTCCGACGCATGGACTGGATGTCCGTCTTGTTCGTCTCAGTGAATTCGATGGCGCTAACCAGCGTTTCGTTTCCAGCGGAAACCTCTTTATTATCGCAAGCACCGTGGCGTGCACCGTCGCGTTGACGTGGGGTGGCATCACCGCACCGTGGAGTTCAGCCACGGTACTCGTCCCGCTCGTACTCGGCCTCATCGGTCTCATGGTCTTTATTGCCTACGAGGCAACTATCGCGACACACCCTCTCGTAAGCGACTTTTTCGGGTGCAGTACTTCCTGTCGCTCATCGCGATGCTCGATCTTTTAGGTACCGTTGACGCTGATGACCAACGCAACTAGTCTCAGCGGGTACGCGCACTCTTTCAGTAGCCATTTATACTGCCTCTCAGTCCCGCGTTCTTTCCTTTAGATATATTCAGTCATTCTGTATCTCCATCAACACGATGGCCGTCGTCTGTGAGTCTATCTAAACGACGAAACCTCCCGCCGTTTACGCACATCGGTCGTTCCCCATAGATTTCTTCCCCGTCTACTTTCAGGCCTGCAAAGGCGTCTCGCCCGTCATGTCTGGCGTTTACACGCTTTGTTTCTGCGCATTCGCACCGACTGCCATCCTCGGTGGTATGTCGGTGAAAGCGACAGGCCGATACAGACCACAAATGTGGCTCGCGTGGGCTCTCGTTCTCGTCGCCATGGGCCTGATGAGTGCGCCTACGACGAACGGGGTCGACACCGAAATAGGAACGTCGCTGGGGTACTTGGTCCTCCTTGGTCTCGGTACCGGGTACGTACATTCGTTTGGACTTTTTTTCTCGCTTTCGAGACCATGGGTACTGACAGCGCTGCGTCAGGACGTTGAGCGCAACGACCATGTACCCCATTCAAGCGCCGTTGTCGGTCACCCAGAACGCGCCTGCCCTCGCCTGGATGTGGTTTCTCCGTTCGTTTGCAGGCGTGAGCATCAGACCATCCAACCCGTCTTCGCACGCTCACTCGACGATGCTCACATACGTAGGTCTGGGGCGTCACGATCGGGAGCACTGTCCTCCAAAATGAGCTCTCAAAGACCCTTCCGGCATCGTTCCTCCAATCCGTTTCGCAAGGGACTGGCGTCCCCACCCTCTATGCACTCATTCCCGATTTCTCAGTGCTCCCGCCCGACACAAGGTTAGAGGTGCAAGCCGCGTTTGTGCGCAGCCTGACCGTGTTGTGGCAAGTGTTGACGGCAGTTTGTGCTCTCGGGGCCCTGGCATCGTTGTTCATGAGCGGCATTGCGCTCACTCACACACTCGATGTGAACTGGTCAGTCAAGAACGAGGAACAGGCGAAAGCGGAAGTATAGAGCCGGGTTGGTCGTTCCATACTTCTAGTGCTACCGCAGCGTTTTTCGGTTCCCGCCATGTCGTCCTGCTGTCTGTCGTTCTCTGCACAAACGAGCTATCATTCCTTGGTATAACGACGTGTAGCTGGACACGACCAGGACAACGCGGAGTCGGGCAAGACGTCCCACGTCAATTACGAATTGCTGCCTCGCGGTCCGCCCAAGTGAGATACCGCGTCGGAAGCCACTCTGGCTGTGTCCACTCTGTACCCGTCAACTCTGCAATGATCATCTGTGCGACCACTTGTGCGCTGAAAAGAATGGAGGTGATCGTATCACCCCGAGAAACGACGACGTACCATCCAAACGCGCAGGGCATCCCATGGCCTGTATAACCCCCGACAATAAATTGGCCCGCATACCGCGCGATGTCGGTCCCTTGTAGTGCCGCGGGGAATCTGTCGACGGGTCCGACCTGTGTGTTGAGCAAACGCGTTCGTATCAATCCGGACGAGCGCACAGATCAAGCGAAACGTACAAACGGATCGTCTGTGGCAGTGTACCCCATGATCCCCGTCTAACCAGACATCACACGCGAAAATGAGTACGTATACGCTCGCACGCGCACGCTAGAACGCACCCATTCCATCTCGGGCTCTCTCCCGCGTTCAAACATTCCCTCGAACATCTCGGGCAAAAACCCGCGGAGGGCCTCCCCGACCGTAACACTCCGCCCAGAATCGTCGTCAATGTACTCCTCCCCGGCGACCTGGCGCGCGCCACCGAGGATCACCAGCGGTCGCTCGTCCAGCCTCTCGGCGCGGACGGGGCGCGGAAACCAGTATTCTCGGCCGTGTGCGTGGGTGGTCGCGCCCCAGCTGTTAGTCTTGAGCGCGTCCGCGCCGACGGACGCGCGCGTGGCGATGACTTGGCCGCGCACGGCCATGATGCCGCGTGGGCCGGTGAGAAAGGGGAGGAGGTGGGAGGCGTAGGCGTTGGTCGCGTGGACGATGCGCGAGCAGGTTATCGGGCCTCGGGGCGTCGAGAGCGTGTATGCGCGCGTCGACGAGGAGCTCGGCGCGCGTTCGATCGCCGTGACGGGCGTGTGTGTGTGTAGCGCGAGGTCGAACGTTGTGCCTGTGCGCGACGAGGCCAACCGGTACAGTTGGGTGACGAGCTTGAGCGGCCAGAGATTGTATCCCGGGATTCTCACCGCCGGATGACGTGCGCCAAATGTCTGAACCAGGCCATGGCCATGGGGAACGTGAGTGAGCGACGAACCGAGGGAATACGAAAACGGTTCACCGCTTCGACCTCGGCCTTGCTCAGTTCGACGACACCGTCCAAGGGCCATCCAGCGTGCACTGCCGCCTCGCGATCGCGCCGTGACAATTCAATTTCGTGGTCTGAACACAGTAGGTCGAGGTGGCCGCCTTCTACGAGATCGACGTCGTCTGTCCAGCCGTGTTTGCGGATGAGATGCACGAGCGACGACGCGGTGTGCGCTTCCAGGGCGTACGATCGCTTGGCTTCCTCGGGACCGTACTTGGTCGCGCGGGCGTGGAATTCGGAAAATGCGGCGGGGGTGAGGTGGCCTCCGTTCCGACCTACATCATACCGACCCAGAACGCGAAATGAGAGACCAGAATCGACAACGTCTTATCGATATGCATCATGAACAGGCTCACCAGTCGCTCCAGAACCTACACAAGAAGACGTGAGTTCTCCAGTAAAACGTGCATGGAAGACACGCTCGCACAAAAGTCTCGCGCCTCGAGAATGACGACCCTAAGTGGCAACTGGATCGCGTTCGTCACGATCGCTTCTGAGAGGTGGTACGCCATGCCGACGCCCGTGATGCCCGAACCGACGATACACACATCTGCGTCGGTGGTCAGCGGACCCGTGCTGCCCTCGCGCGCGAGCAGGTTAGCATCGGGAGAGGAATCGGTCCAGAACGAGCGCGTCGGGTTTGGAGATGGTAGACCTGCCGGCTTCGGGTCTAACACAAATGCGATTTTCTTCCAGCTGAGCGATGTCATCGAGCACGTCGCAACCCGATCGATATCAACATCTCGATGTTGTCACCGGAAATAAACTCTGAGCGCCGACTGGATTGTCGGCCGAAGTTTCCCCATGAGTATTTGTACTGCTTTGCCTCTTGAGTGGTCCCAATTGATGGCTGTGCTGTCGTTCCACCGGGAACCTGTGTCGAGTCGAGGAAGAAATCAACGCACGCGCCCCGATCGGTGAGTCATCGCGTGTTATCGCTACTATCTGGTCGTATCGCCCTCAACCAGTCGGATTCTGGGTGCGGTCGTTTCTCGAGTCTTGACGACAAGTCTCGCCCCAATGCAACCATTCTGTCCGTCAGAAGGCATCACTAGCACTGTCCGTCCTGTGATGGTTGGAGGATAGCCACAGCCGGCATAATAACCGACTCGACAGAGATCTCCATGTTCGACGACGATCAGCTATGTTGCAAATGTCGTGTGTTTGTAAATGAAGGCGGATGACCCCAAAGCTACTGCTTCTAGTCGTTAGCATCGAAAGTGGGCAATGCAGCAAGGGAGTTCGTTCGTCTGACATTGCGTATACAGTAACAATGTCACGCCGCTGACCTTGATCATTTCAGGTGTCTCCTCTTCGTGTTCATAGTCTACCAGTGTATTGAGATGGACCACGACAATCCTGCCAATCTAATCAGACATTGAGTAGTGTGGTTCATTTTCCTGACATGTAGAGACCCACAGGATGAATACAAACCAGTTGTCCATAAACGCCAAGAGCATTCTACATCATTGCTGCTCATGGTTGGCTTGATCAACTGGAGGAAGCAGAGCGTCAAAAACAGCATAGTCGCTGGCTGATTGATGATGGGATCATTCCGTGATAACTCATTCAACATTCAGCACAGAAAAATTTGCTCCTCACATACTATCTCGCATTAAACCTGACCTAGACATTCTTTTGTCCATGACTCCGGTAACCACAAAAGGTCATGAATAAAATTGTTGATGGTCGTGCTACAAGGATGAGTATGAGAACACTGGCAAGCATGTCAGAGGAAGACCTCACCTGAAAGAAATACATTCTCTGATTGCCCTTCACAATCATACATGTCACAGTGTACTTCAAGGTGAACGATAAACGTGCGCTAACTCCGATTGGCTGTCCGAGCTGGGAGCGGTGTATGCGTGACGCGATCCCATCGATACGTCCTACAGCCTGAGGTCACCCACCCCCTGAAAGTTATCAGCGTCAACAAGGGCAACACGAAACGAAATCTGTGCCAGAAACATCGAACGCTATTTGCATGAGATGTGATTGATTCGTTTGCCGGCATCGGACTAAGCAGTGGGCTCGAATTCTGCTTCGCGTGGAACGGGGCCGCAGCGATCACGCAAGTATAGTTAATGCAAAGCTCTTACCCAGTTCACCAAAGTCAATGTATGCTTGCAAAAAGTACCGAACTGTGGTAGCCGGCTAACCGGTGCTGAGTGTCCAAGTATCTTGTCATCGCATCAGGTCTACCGAAATTACAAAACAGTGGATGACTGG
This sequence comes from Neotropicomus parvogracilis, assembly GCA_038088955.1. Taxonomy (NCBI): domain Eukaryota; kingdom Fungi; phylum Basidiomycota; class Agaricomycetes; order Boletales; family Boletaceae; genus Neotropicomus; species Neotropicomus parvogracilis. The sequence continues at coordinate 14,728 of JBBPJX010000302.1, forward strand.
TGCACGGGCCCCTCGAAGTAAATGAAGTACCTTGAAACGCCATCGCAATGGCACGGCGACGCGATCAGGAGCACCAGGACTCACATGGCCAATGATCAGTAAAGTGATTGGTCGCGGAAACACAGCACTCCGAGATCCCGAGGCTTATTGACCGAGACGGCCACCCCCCTCTCTCCAGGATCGCTCACATGGCAAAGCGCAGCACTTCACCGGCTCGGGTTCACATGTGGCGAAGGTTGAAACAGTAACATTATGACGGAATCAAATAGAAGAGGTCACGAAACCTTTGAATGGACTAATGACTCTGACCAAGCTGCATCGATAAGGGTACTCTGTCACAAGTCGATGCAAAGCATGTCGAGTCCCTGTGTCGTCAATATGACTACATTCCACCTCGTGATCACCCCTCCCCCCCCTTTACGCCTCAAGGATCGTGTGTCTGTGTGCGTGTCAGAATCGTACGTGACGAGTGGTCATGACGGTACCATCGAGCTCTCTTGTTCTGGCGTTCTCGGACCCGTTGCTCTTTGAGGGCTCTGCTGAGTTTCTCCAATTGGGTTATGATGGTGGTATCGCCTCCTTTCGATGGCGTACTGCGCATTTGAAAATCGATCAAGAAATCGTCCACATGGGACTGGGCGGCTTTGAGGGAGAGCGGCGATGATGCGTTCGGTTGGATGCGCACCGGCGGACGAGTTGTCGTGAACTCCATCCGTGGGAAATGGGAAATAACATCGCACAACTTTGCGGTCAGGTGATTATCCACCTACTGCCCGTAAAAGGGAAATGGGCCGACCTTATATTTGGCACCGCGTAGCTCGACCAAGGCGCTCAGTAACTCTCGGTTGCGAACAGTTTCACCAGCACCCCTACCCTTTCTTTCCTACTACGCGATGGCCGTCGGAAAAATAGCCACCATGCTGGGCTTGTTGCTCACACATCCGAACGAACTCAGGATTCTTCTTCAGTTCTATATCTTCCATACCCCGAAACGGGACATCACCTCGCAACAAGAGCACCCAACGTCGGGATGGGACAGACAAAGCATGCGTCGATGCTGGGAGTTCCTGGACTTGACGAGCAGAAGTTTTGCTGCAGTCATCAAGGAGCTCGACGGCGACCTTGCACGGACTGTGCGTGCTCTAGCGTATCCACGTCGTGCGCTCGCTAACTTGTTGGCGTGACAGATCTGCATATACTATCTCGTACTTCGTGGACTGGATACCATCGAGGATGACATGACCATACCCGACGAGGTCAAACAGCCTCTCCTTCGGTCATTCCATGAAAAAACAGTCACACCTGGTTGGAGCTTCGCCGACAGCGGTCCCAAAGAGAAGGACCGACAACTCTTGATTGAATACGCCTCCGTAGTCGAAGAAGTCAATCTTCTCAAACCTGAGTACGTCCGTCCATCTACCAAACACGAGATCCGAGTAACGAACCATAAATAGATATCGAGACGTTATTCTGGACGTGTGTAGCAAGATGGAGGTCGGCATGGCTGATTATGCGCACAAGGCTGCGACCACCGGCTCGATATACCTCGCCACCATCGCAGAGTACGACTTGTACTGTCATTACGTCGCAGGTCTTGTGGGCGAAGGCCTCACGGCCATCTGGTCAGCCTCTGGAAAAGAAGTACCCTGGCTCTCCCAGGAGCTCGAGCTCTCCAACTCGATGGGTCTTTTACTCCAAAAGACAAACATCATCCGTGATTTCCGGGAAGATGCTGAGGAACGTCGTTTCTTTTGGCCGAAGGAGATCTGGGGAAAATATGGCTTTAACGAGTTGAAAGAGCTGTACTCGGTGGACAACGTGGAACGTGCAACCTGGGCACAAAGCGAAATGATTCTAGACGCTCTTCGTCACGCATGTGACTCGCTAGATTATCTCAAGCTCCTCAAGAACCAAAGCGTCTTCGTGTTCTGTGCGATACCTGTTTCCATGGCCATGGCAACGCTCGCGCTGTGCTTCATGAATCCAGACATGCTCCAACGCAACGTCAAAATTAGAAAAGCGGAAGCCGCTCAGGTATGCGGTACACGTTCCTTGTTGCGCTATTCCCGAGACTGACTGATCGCTTCGTGTCCAACAGCTGATCATGCGATCTACGAATCCGCGTGAAGTCGCCCTCATCTTCCGAGACTACGCGCGCAAGATACATCACAAGGCGAAACCTCAGGATCCGAACTTCCTCCGGCTGTCCGTCGCATGCAGCAAGGTTAGTTTCATTTACTAGTTTCGTCGATCCTGTTCGAGGCGACTCACTCGCTCTGTAGATCGAGGAATGGTTCGAGCAGAACTACCCCTCCTTTGTTATACTCGGACAGGACGGTGTCTCGTACGACCCTGAGGATAAACGAACGGCCGTGCGTCAGCTGGAAGAAAAGCGCGCCTACGCGAAGCGCTATCCCAATGCGGCACCACCGCCAGAACAGAGCCCTTGGGAAATCGCAGTCTATGCCAGCGGTGCGATCGGGATAGTCGTCCTTTTGGGTGTGAGCATCGTCTTCACCATCTTGAAGGTATATGGGTAGCTAGCCGGGTCGTCGATCCGTACGCGGTTCGGGACATTGCGCACGATAGTATATTTCTTTTTGGATATTATTATACGCATTTCATTCTGTTAACGAGATCCGTGGTCCGTGCGCGACTCGATAGACGGGTATATCTTATCTGAATGAAACCGCACAAGTCGAAAATGGGTCGAGTGAAGGAACTATGCCAATGGCCCGCATTGTCCGTGGCATATGTCGATCGTTCTAGACCCAACGTTGATGATATCACGTCGGACGGTGTCGAAATAGTTCAAGTACTGTGCCGCCCCATCGTAACTCACGACGTAAAACGAATTCTGAGTAGGTCGAGCTAGCGAGGAATTCGAGGCGGGGAGGACGACCTACCCAGTGTAAACGGTAACGGACGGAAACGGGAGGCGAGAAAATGCGACTGGTGTTCGGAGAAACTCCGGGAAGGATGCCTCGACGTCCTTGTTCGACGGTACGCACACCGTACCTCGATTGGCCGGGACCGCAATCCCCTCAAAATCTGCAAGACGGTCGGCGCGTCTGGCGGAAGCCGTCGGCTTAAAATCGAGAATGGCATTATCCATAGGACCATGAAACGTCAGCATCTAGCGTCTCCGGGGTATGGTAGGCTCGGTGCTAACGGCCGGATCGTCAGTGATCGGTTCCCAAGCCATGTCGATCAACCTGATGTGATGATTCCTTGCCATGCTCCTCTTTTTTTTGTCATAGTCAAGGCTGTGTTCGGGCCGCTGGGATACCGCACTGGCACGCCATTGACCCAATGACGCGGGGTCGTCAGAAGCCGAGACGTTGCGAATACGCTACGCGTTGATGTCGTACCTAGACCATGACAGACAGACGGGAAGAGCAATACCGACTTGCCGATCTAGCAGAGTGATCGCTGTCGAGCCTAGGAACACTCGAGTAAAGCTGAAGGGACTCGGGCGAATCGAGAACGCACCGCCACCGAATGGCATAGGCTGAAGACACGATGAACGAATAACTCACATGATTCCCATTGGTCACATCGTAAACGCGCCAATGAACCACCGAATAAAACAACGCCATCATTGAAGGCGATGAAACTAGCCTTTTTCAAGTGCAGAGTCTGGCATACGTCCATCTATAACAGCTGGATCCTGCTAGGCAGGTTGGGCCCAGGAAATAACACACATACTTGTGGCGTGCTACAGTCGCGCAGAAGAACCCAGTACTTCATAATTTCGAACTATGCCATGGGTTTGCCCTCAACCTGAAGGATAGTCCACGTTCAAAGTAGTACTGGTAGCAAGTAGCAACTCACCTGGTGGGCACCTCACCTGGTGGGCACCTTGCGCGTAGTATCAACTGGTTCCAGCAAGATCCGTGTGGTTAATCGTGGTTGGAATCGGTGCTTGGCAAGTGCGCTGAGGGCGTTCGACGGAATCGCTAGGAAGGTGAGACATGTTTTAACAATCCGAGTCCACTTTCCACCGGCACACTGTATGAATGAGCTATCACTGGAAGTCACGGGTCACGGAGTCTAATAGGAAGGGTGAAACAGCCATGTTTGACAGTGTACACTTCACGCCCCCTGGGGGAAGTGGAAATAATAATAATATACAAGCGTCAGAGTGAAGAATCACCATTATACATCGCAGCGATACGCGGATCCAATCAAAGAAACCAAGCACCCTTGACAAATCGCGACAGACGAATCCAAAAAGATACAAATCACTTTTTGCGTTTGGTCGCTGATCCACATTCGTCAATGCGGGGAAAGCCGGGTGGTCATACG
>JBBPJX010000303.1:0-19033 GCA_038088955.1 Neotropicomus parvogracilis
CGGAACGCTACGTACGATACGCCGTAAGTAATTCGTGTCAAGTCAGGTCTGTCTGTCTGTCTGTCTGTCTGCTTGTCGGTCGGCGTACGTATGGATATCTCATCGAACTAGCATCCCTGCAACAAAAGCGCTTTGAAAGGGAAAAAAAAAAAGAACAATGATTACAACCGTCGAACCGGCAGAAAGAAAGCAATAACACAATGATCGGAAGCAAGAGAAAGGTCTCATTGGAGACGTCTCTCCAAATACTGTGCACGAGCCCGCTCCATCGATTCCCGGAGCTCAGGACTTTGCCACGCGCTCTCGTCCTCTTTGAAACTCGACGAGATGGGTGCAAGCCCATCCGAATCGACCGACATTCCGCGCCCTGTGCGGCGGGGTGTATGCCTCGATCGTCCAGGAGAGACGTGAACCGACTCTATCTCAAATTGGCGTTTTCGCGGCGAAGCGCTGTTGGGAGGCGAAATTGGGTATGGGGAGTAGGAAGGCGGTAGGGGAATATCACGGGGCTTGTGTTTCCGGCGGAGTGACCGGACCGAGCCACGTCGGGGTATGGACGGACCGGCAGCTGCCAGAAGGGGTTCATTGTCTCGTTCCTCCTCCCATGCGTCAGAGCCATCGTCGATCTCATCCTCTTTGGCGTCGCTCATAACCACGATCTCGCGACCGAGTGCCTTTTGACCCTCTTGGATCAGACGCGTCAGACGGTCCCCTATCCAGTCCATCTCGTCCGCCTCTGGTTCGGGTTCAGGTTCGGTATCGTCAATATCGTGATCCACGTGGACAAAGTCGCGTTCTAACTGGGGAGACGTGAACGTAGGCGATAAACTGCGGGGAGGGGTGACGGATTGCAATTTTGCACGAGACTTGCGATGATGACGCCCAACAGTGCGTCGTACAGAGAGTGGGGCAGGATGAGGCTTGCGTGACTTTTTGGACGGCGTGGCATCAATCTGTTTATGCTATGCAGGGTGAGACGAAACCAAATGTGAGCAGAAAAGTGCCTACGAGTTCAGGAACGTCTGGGGCCCAATCACCACGTTGATAAGGGGGAGGTGGAGGAAGTGGGTCAGGTTGTCTACCCCGGTCCCGCCAGCTTAAGGCACATTTGAGCGACTAGAGAAGGTGCTCGGATCAAGATAAGAACCCACAGTCGATATACAGTGAGGCCAACTGCGGTGCCGATCAGGGCAGCGCTCAGCGCTGTCGACACGATCGAGCCTGCGAGAGTACGGCGCCGCTTTGCTGGTGGTAGTTCTACATGGATCGTGATGAGCAAGTTGCAAGTGAATAGCATGAACGAGCGAGGTGAGAGTAAGCTGGGATCGAGAGAATATGGTTCGTTTTTCGTTTAATAATGGTGGTGCCATTCACGTGAGATGTGAAGAGATTACATACAAAATGCAAGGGGAATGTGACGGGGAAGTGGGTACAGACCTGCGATCATTTCTTCTGCTTCCTGTTCTGGTTCACGGAGGGGCATGTCCTTGTACTTTGCAGGAGTGTCCAGATACCCAATCGTGGACGTCGCTGAGGTGGCCGCGTGGCTAGGCGCTGGCTCGGACGGAATCCACCCTCTCTTGCGTGCGAGTGGTACAGGTGGAGAGAGGGAATTTGCGGGAGGGAACCTTGGTGGCGGAAGAGAGGCTATTCGACGGGATATCGAACCGCCATCGATCCGGGAATGATGGACCACGACTGGGCCGGAAGTGGCCAAAAAAGGGTTATGAAGTCCAGGAATGTTGAGCGTGAATGTGAACGGGAACTGCATCATATTCGGTCGTGGATCGTTCGTTCGTGAAGGAGCAGAAAAGAAAAGAAAAACAAAGGCGGTCGACAAGAAAGTATGGCAAAGCGTATTCGCATAAGACCGTTTCGCTACATTTCCCAGCCACATGCATCGTGAGAATATAATTCCTTTTTGTGTCCTCCCACTATCGTGATCAATCATCGACGGAGGCGCAGTCGAAACGCATTCTTGGATGCCCTCGAGTGCGAGTCTAGATAAGCCTCGTAGAACCCTGCGATAAACTCTTCTGCCTTGAATCCGAACCGGTTGTACAATAGCTGTCGTCCACGTAAAAAACATCCGGGAAGCCTGGTCGACGACGCACCATCGCCGGATTGTTCGCAGAGACATGGAGAATAACATCCCGATGCGGATGCAGCGCAATAAAATGGTACAACATCGTCCTAACAGATCGACCCCAGTTTGAGCCGTCGTGCGTAGTAAAAGAAAGGGCAGCGTACGTCGCTATTTGCGCGTTCTCCCAACCAGCTCTGACAACCAAGTACGTGATGTACGTTTCCTGGGGCGAACTCAGGAACGCAGCACCGACGACGAGGTGGCCGTACGTGGCGATCACAGTGCACCGCTCTGGCGCATAGTGCAGGGAATCGCTGACTAGTCCCCGCATCGGTCAGCAGTCGGGCCTACGCGAAAATACCCTTACCATCGATGCCATCCCAAAATGCGCGTCCCAAGAGGTCGTGCACTTGGCGTAGATGAGATGGCTGGAGGGAGACGTAGGTGATAGGCATGTGTTGGCTTTCACATTGGTCTCTCTCGGGACTTGACAACAAGAGGGTCAATATTACGAACATGCGTGGCCAAATTGCTCGACTTACTGTGCGAGCGCATAGTGGGCATGAATGTCATCCATGAGTAGCGTCCATGGCGGACGCGATTCCCAGTCCACCGCGATCAACCCGGGCGTCCTTTGGGGCGTGTTCCCGTAGACGCGAGAGGCGAACGAGTGTTCGTACTGGGTGGTTTTGATCGCTCGGAGTCCCTCGAGCACGGTATGTGGGATGGGTACAGGGGGTAGTGGGACGTCCAGCGTGGTCAGCGTCGTGGGCACACGGACAGAGGGCGATTCCCTTATACCCGCTCTCCGTCTCTCCTACAAAATGAAAATTAAGTGGGACTCGTTTCCGTTTCGGCGTTGCTTACCTGCTGTAACTGCAACTTTCGTAGCACAATCCATTCAGAAGGGGACGCGTGTCCGGAAACATGCTGTTTCGCCAGGGCCACGATCCTTGCGATCTCAAAACGGGAGAGCGGCCGAACGAGTTCACGCTCGCCATCACCGTCTGTGCCCTTGTTGTCGTCCTGACCACGACAATGAAAATAAATGCCATGAAAAGGACATTGGCATTGTAAACGCACGGGAAGCGTGACATCTGACAATTGAGCCCAAAGAACTTGTCGCGCTTCGAGGTACTCCGGCAGGAGCCCCCCCATCGTCGACTCGAACCCATCATTTTCGCTCCAATTCTGGCTCTGGGTTTCGGTCTCGTGCGCCGTGTGAACTGCCAGACCGTGCTGAAAGACGTCGAGGAGGGTAGAGAGCGACGCGGAGGCCCGGGTAACGCGGTTCCCGGCAGCAGCCTTGCCGGTGTTGGTCTTGCGACGCTTGGCACGGCGTGGTTTGGCCTGCTAGCGTACGTTCGACGGTAAACACGAAGTGGTAGGTCGCAACGGAAAGAGTGTACGATGTACCTCTGTGTATATTTCGTCGTCGTCGCCGTCGTCGGATGGGATCCATGTTGGGTTGCCAGCCTGCGGCATGGTCGAGGAGCAACGCGTACTTGCCTACTTGGGTCCCACTAGCCCCTGAATCTGTCCCATTCCTCGACTGATCGTAGCTAGTCTGACTCCAACGCTCAAATGCCGGGACATTTGCCTTGTGGCCATGCAAGTGACTCGGAATTTGTACGTCCGAGTCCGTCGAAGCTTGGTGCGTACCAACCCGACAACGTATAGACAGAAGAAAAAGAAAAAGACCTCGCCATATTGTCGTCTGTTTAGGAACGTACAAAAGAGGAAGGACCCCCAAACCAATAAATTAGAGCGCGAGAAGGAACGGATACAGGAAAAACAATACGACATTGGTCAAGTCCGTTTAAATAGAGGTGTGAAAGTGAAGGGAATGCGAGTAGGACAATATCCAAGCAGACAAAAAGAGGCTGTTAAAACACGAGGTGAAAGGTCCATGGGAGAAGTGGCTCATCATTCATAACCGCGTCACGGCCTTGGCGTCCAGCGGCATCCCTTGAAGCCATCATGAGACACGCAAGACGGGAGGGTGAAAGAGACGTACCAGAAGGATCGATGCCGTTGCGGGCAAGAATCTGGTTATGACGGATCAACCTTGCTTGGTCGAAGCTAACAGACGCCGATCGCGTCAATGGCTTGTGCTCGCAACCCGACCAAAGACGTACTTGACACGCTCTCGCCGCATGATCTCCAGCACCTCTTGCGTGCCCCGCTCGTCAAGACCAGCTCGCGAGTCGCCGTCGTTGATGTTGGCTTCGATGTCGAACATGACCGACGTCAAACCGGCTTCGGCTTGACTGGAAAACGTCGACAGAGGAATGTACTGGTTGAAACCAAACAGGGATCTGATCTTCATGGGTACGTGGGGCAGGACGACGGCACGGTAACGATATCCCACTGGCCATGGGAATAGGAGAGTAAGGCGGATGCTGCGAAACTAAAGAATATGATACTCACGCATTACCAGCAACGCAATGGCTGCGAGGAGAGAGACGTAGAAGAACATGGTCGCGAGTTCGAGCGAGTATTTGAAGGGGTCGAGATGACGAGAAGTACGAGGAACAACAAAAAGGACAAGCGACACCAATATCATCACGTGATGACGACCTGTGTCGCCATCAATCAAATCAATATAATATCATTTACCTCCACTAAGTAACGGTTATTAACCACGTCGAACGGGATGGGATCCTTGTACGACTCGCTGCAGGTAACGAAAACCGGAGAACGGTCGATAGACTGGCTTATGATCGTCGCAGGCAGAATTTTGTCCACCTCTCGATACGTCGCTCCTCGCGGTCCTCCTCGCAGACTTGAGCCCCTCCTCGCCACCGTCCGACCAGGTCGATGCGCTCCGCGCCACCCTCAAGGAACTTGCAAGCCACGCAACAGAACAATACGAGCATGAACTCGATTCAGCACACCTCTCCTCGACATGCTTCACCACAGACGAATCAAACAGCTGCCTCGACTTCTGCGCTGAAACGACCGAAGGCTCGACCGCCTCTGAATCATCTGCCGTCTCAAATCAGTCGTTCACCTCTCCCCTCGGATTCTTGCAGGCTGCTTTACCACACATACCTCCGTCGAGACTCAGGCGCGCGCTTAATGAAGCTAGCGCGGGCGACGAAGGGGACGTGGACATGGAGTCCGTCGTCGAAACGTTGCTAACAAACGAATTCGTTCGTGAACTCGAAGAACGAGGCTTATCCGCCCTCGAAGACGACGAACTCCACTCCCCATATGTCCGTCATGATGACCTCTGGAAACGTGTCGAAACAAAGAAGAATCCCGCTTCAGGAAACGGAAAGGCTGCAAGAAAGAGAAACGCCCGTGGCAAGACCATCACCCTTGTCGACATCCGCCAAAGGCAGCATTTACCATCCCCTTTACCGACCGCGCCACCAGCACCCGATCCATGGACGCAGCTCTCCTCCCTCTCGGAACACCTCGCGACGCTCCTCTCATCTCACCCTCCGACCTTCTTTCTGTCCCATTTCCACTCTCCAAATTACACCTCACCTGTGAACGCCCTCCGTGCCGCACTTTCCACCATCGTAGGAACCCAAAACAAACTGTCAACGAATACCACTGCCCTCTTCGCCATGCTTGACGTCCTTCGCGATTCCCCCACATATTCCTCCCTCGACCCCGAACAGCGTTCTACCCTCTACTCCGACGCCCAGCTCGCCCTCCGTGCCACACGTGGCCGCGGAGATGACGCGATCGATGTGGTGTGGCTACTTCTCGAGCTCGAGCTCGATCTCGCATCCGGGACACGTGCAATGGGCGTATACCACGTCACACAATCATCCCTCTCACCTACCCGCCCCTCCGCTTGGATCTCCACATCCGCGGCTTCGCCGTCCCCTCCCTCGGCCACCAGTCGCGTCCGGAGTGCCAGCACCAGCGGGGCAACGCGCCAACTCCCGAACGGTCCACCGCCAGTCCAGCCCCCGCCGACGTCAAAACGAAAGAGCATGTCAACCTCCTCTCCCACGGGGGCATCTTCAACGACGGACACATCGCATCCCCTCCAGTGGCAAACGGTGCCCCAAAAGCCGCCCAAAGGCCCACACCCGCTCGCGCTCCACATCCCCGCATACGACCCGGCCAACCAGAGCCGACGTTCGACGACCGCGGGCAAGCTCCGCGGGTCGGGCAACGGGCTGGGCAAGGGCGGCAAGGGCGACGTGGGCGAGCTCATGCATCCCGATCTGAAACAGCGCATGACAGCGAGCCTGAGAAAGCGTGACGAGCTACTTCGCGAAGCGTCCAAGGCGTGGAGCAGAGGCAACGCCAAAACGCGCGGCGGCGAGGTCGCGCTGTATTTCGCCGAGCGGGTACGTGTCGGCGATGCCGGTTTCGTCGTTCGGTTCGGTATGTGTGTGCCTGTGTGCTGACGTCACGCACTGCCTGCAGGCGCGCGAGTTTCAAGAGTTGGCGCGACAAGAGGCGCTCAACGAAGCGCGGATCATGGTCGAGGCGAAACGGTGCGTACCGTCTCTCGGGTTCTTTCTCTATCGTCTGCACGTCGTGATCCCCGTGCTTTATGCTTCGCGACGCGCTCTGACCCCCGCACATAGTTCCGCAGCCGCAGACCGCAACACCGTCGATCTCCACGGCACCTCCATCACTGAAGCGGTCGTCATCGTCAAGGAGATTCTCGAACGCGAGGGGTGTTCCGCAGGTAAGCCCCACCACTATCTCGTTCGTCTGCCGTTGACGTCCGCCGCCTTGCTTCTCTTTTCACTTTCACACACACTCTCGTGCGTGCGTGCGTTGGACGTTGAACGACAGGGAACCCGTTGAGAATTATCACCGGCCGCGGTACACATTCGGTCAACGGCGTCGGCGTGCTAAAACCCGCCGTTCGGAACGCGCTCGTGAAGGATGGGTGGAACGTCGGTGTGTGGGACGGCGGACTCGTTGTGCGTGGGCGCACGTCGACGTCGTGATCCGCGCCCTCTCTGGATTGCCGTGGCTGAGATCTGTGTGCGTGGTTGTGGTTCCGTCGCGTCGGGTGTGTGCAGGTCTGAGATGCTTTCTTGCTTGTCTGCTTCCATTCTTCCTTCTTCTCTCTTCTGCTGTTGTGGTACTGTCACTCTGATACCAAGACGCTTGCGATTTGTTTCTTGCGTTGCCTTCCTGCTTCTCTCTTCTTCCGCTCGGTTGCTTTACTGCTATGCCCACGTATGATACTGTGTGTTTTATAGGACTTTTGCATGTGGATCGTGTTGTATGTCATATCATAATGCCAACGACCATGTCATTCTTTCCAGAGAGAATGCGTAAACACAAACCGACGAGACAAGGTACTGATACAGCGAAAACGAGAGCGAGCGATGCTTTCCATCAGAGTGAAACACCAAGATAAACACGATCATCAGAAACGTGAAATGCAGCAGACATGGTCCATGCGCCAAGACAACGATAGCAAAAACAGCATTGAAGGACTGACCGATGCAGAATATGCGTGCAGGGAAAAAAGGAAAATAGAAATAACGATGCGCAGTCACCCTCACCGTTTCACCGCCTCCTCAATCTGGGTCGACGTGAAAGGCCAGACTCCAGGGCGCGAAGCGGGCCACCCAGGTTCAGCTCGTCCGCCTCTGCGTCATTCTTGCTCCGAGGCACAGCAAGACCGAGGTACTCCAGGTCCTCCATCCAGATACCTTTGAGCAGTAATTCGTCATCAGATTCAGATCCAGATGGAACAGCCGCGAGCCTGGCGGGTGCACCCTTGGCTACTTGACTCGGTAACTCTAATGTCACACCTTTAGTCGCGAGTTTCGAGTTCGGGCCAACGACGGTTCCAGAGCGCGTCCGTCGCACATTGGAGAGCGGAGAAACGGGCAGTCCGGGACCAACGCCAGACGAAAGGCCACCGGGTTTTACATGACCAGATGCACGAATGGTGCCCGCGCGGTTCCGAACTGGCTGTCGTTTGACAGACTTCCTTGCAGTGGTGTCGGTGAGGGGGTTCTGCAGAGAGCGCGCACGCGCCTGGGCTGAGAAAACAGACGGAAGGCACGTTTCTCCGTCCGAGTGCGGGTCCGGCCCTGCTCCGGATACGGTTAATAAAGCACAATCCATTCAGCGAAGCGGCGCGTAATGAAGCGATTATGCCCGAAGCGTGACCAAATGGTGATATATAAAGGCACCCTGGGACGATCAAATAGATAGTGTGCTCAAGAGACATACCACGGATGTCCATGGTTTGGAGTTCCAACGCCAAATCCGATGTAGGACTCGAAGGAGGACAAGAAGCAGTTGTACAGGGCGGAGAAGCAGGTGGAGTTAGTGCACCAGTGTTCCTAAACGTACGAGTGAGGTTTTCGCCACGTGCGGGACTGCTGCCAGGCAAGCCAAACGGTTGTTCCCCAATACATGATCTAGCTATACCTCGTTTCCTGGACGTACGGATAACCAGGTTGTCATCACGTGCGGGACTGGTGCCAGGCAAGCCAAATGGTTGCTCCCCGACGGATAGCTTGGGCACGCCATCGGCACCGAATATTTTGGCCGCTGTAGTCGACGAAAGGGTGTGATCCGGGTCAATAACGGGGACGTCATATTCCGCGATGAATGATCCGGCCAGGGAGCGACCCGCCTGAGACTCGTCAGCGGCTCCATGATAACCCAAGACCGGATAAGCAACGCGAGACGGCGCTTCGTTGTCGTTCCTAAAGAGCATTTGACCATCGTGCGTAGTGGCAAGAGGTCCGATTGTGAACTCTTCGGAAGACGAAAAAATGCTGTTCCCAGATAGGTGAATGGTCTGACGTCGTGCTGGTACTGTAGTGTCCACCATTTCAGCATCAGAATCGTCCATATCTAGGGAGTCCCTGCGTAGAGAGGCAGAAGCAAAGAAGTTGTCCGGCCTGCCTTTGCGACAAGGCAGGTCGGACAGTTTTCGCAGCCTGGACGTAGCAGGGGTTGAGCAAGATTGGGGTTGATCCATGTAAAACGAAGCATCGCCGTGAATGGGACCATCTGGCGACGGGACTTCTTGACGACCATTGAAAGTGCGAGAGAACACCCCGGGAGGAGTAATCCAGTCTTCCTGCGTGAATTGAGTGCGCATATATGCGATCGAAGGACTAGAGGGAAAACGTTGGTGTTTGATACGCCTCGTAGACGCCTCTCTATTCACATCCTTGAGCGACGTGGTAGAGTCTTTTCGCGAAGCGCGTAGAGTATTTTCTTTGAAAACACCTGAGAGAGTACGAGACTTTGCGTGGAACGAGATACGCGAAACTCGACGAGAGGCCTGCTCATTTCTTTTACGTTTGGGAGACGGAGCAGCCGAACCCGGACGGCTACTAAATGGGGACATAAGAATACGAGACTGGACGGTATTTTCCTTGAGGTTCTTGGAGCTGGTGCGAGACATGACGCGCTTGGAGACCGGAACTGGCGATAATTGCTCGGGAACCAACGGTTTAACAACGGCCGATTCGTGTACCAGTTGCAAAGAGGGAAACGGTGTTTGAAGCGTAAAATCATCCTGAGCGGCCGCCTGGAATGGTGCGTCTGCGGGCTCGGGATTTGGGACACGATCTTGGGTGCGTTTTATTCTCTTCGCGAGGTGTTCCCTGATATGTTCGACATTCTTGTTTTCCAACTGCTCGGCGAGGGCGACACGACGGGATCGTTTGAGCATGCGACGGGCCATCTGAGTGCGAGTGAGATCGTCCACGTCCGGTGCGAGTACCTCCAACGGGGACGACAGCAACTTTTTGCTCGCATTCCGAATGCGTCTCTTTTTGTGGGCATAAGTCACCCTGACGGGCTGTCTACCGAGCATGACAGCCCAGCGACGAACGCTGTTCTCGAGATGGTCGTACGAACGAAAGATTCAAGCCTTCCACTTATGTAACTTAGTAGGCCGTATTACATAATATAGATTGTGCAAAGTGCTTACATCATGCAGTGGCTGTGTTAAGAAGCAGAGAACATCTCAACCGAACACAAACTGAGGACATACCGCATCCACGCAGCGCTCGGGCCAATCGACACGGCCTTGATGTTCTCTTCCATCTGACCGCTACTCTATCTACTCGGAAACCTCTTATTTTGACAAAAACCTCTATTACAACGCACACAACGACCACAATGGTAGTCGCCCGCAGAGCACCTGTCACCGTTCCGTTGCCGCCACCCGCACGCAATCAACCCCCCCAGGGAACACAACGTCCTTCGCGAGCATCATCCTCAAAGGGAATCGCCATTGCAACAATGGATGCTGCCTCCGACCTTGCCACAGCAGCATCTGTTGCAGGGCCCTCTAATGGCAATAGAGATCACCGCAATGGTCTTGTGAGTGCTTGCCCCTTACACAACACAAACTCTTTTGATTCGCCGCGTCGGTTTTGACGCGCGTCTGAATCTGTGTGACCATTTGGGTTGCACGCCGTTTCATGTCTTCAGACCTGAGGGGCTCATCGTCGTTATTTGTAGGACAACAACCCTGGAAAGGAGTCAAAGAAGTCTAGGAGACGTGCCAAGGTAAGCACTCTTCTCGTCTTCTCCCATGACGGCATCGCTTTAACTGTGCACAGAAGAAACACCAAAAATCTAATTTCCAAGCTTTCCTCGATTTCCTTACCAAACTCCTCCTCCTCGCGTTCACCATCTACACATTCGCCGTATGCCCACAGGATACACACCTTCAATCTCCGATATGTCGCGGCTTGACAGAATACAGGCGTATCGTACTTGACCCTTACATCATCCCCCCGATACAAGCTGTACTTGCCCATCCCTCTATCGCCCCTCACATTGAACGTGCAACACCCTACGTTCACCGTGCTGTCGAAATAACGGCTCCGATTCTACTTCGCACTCAACAAGAATGGAACCTTCATGTTGTCCCTCAATGGGAGAATCGTGTCTTGCCGGAATGGAATAAACGCGTCGTTCCTCAGTGGAACAAGTATGTCGTCCCTCAATTGGATAAACACGTCACACCGCGGATTCGACACGTACAGTCTAAGCTGGAACCTTATCGCTTACGCGTCACGCAAAAATACGAGCAACGCATCTTGCCGCGCGCTCGGGTGGCGTTCTATAACCTTCAGCGTTGGCAGCGTCAAGCACAGCCGTATGTCCTTCTGGCAGCGTCAAAGACAAAAGACGGATATTATGCGGCGAAACCTTACGCTATTCCGATAGCCAAGAGATGTGGCCGTTTACTCCAGCAGGTTGTCCTGTTCCTTCGAGAGCAACGTCAAATGTTTGTCGACCCCCACGTCGCCAAAATGTGGGAGAAAGTCAAGGAACTCAGTAGGGGAAGACATGTCACTCAGGGGGCTCCACCTGAGCGTGGGTCGTCGTCACCCGACATCCCATTCACGGTCGTGACGCGGGAGCACGAGAACACTGCCTCGACTGCTCCATCTCCGACTCCCGCTTACGATGTCATTCCCACACAGGAGGAGACCGACGTCGCTCAACCACTGTCACCGCTTGACGCCAGCGAGGCAACTGAGGCCGTTCCCCATACCACGTTCGCGGAGCCAACACTCTCACCAGTTCCAGAGCCAACGACACCCACGCAACTCGCTGGCACACCCACGGATCTTGGTACACCCCCGAGCGCTGAATCTGTGCCTGCCGAATGCTTACAAGAACCAGATCCCTCTACGTCCGGTGCGTATGTGTTGGCAGGGGAAATCAGTGCCGTGACGTCACCGATGCTGGTTGCAGCGACCACTGCATTGTCGTCCAATGTCCCCCCTATTGCCGACGAACCCGCTACCCCCCTGACGTCGGCGAGGCCGTCCAAAATTACTGCAGCAGTTGCAAAGGCGACGGTCCCCCCGGCAAACTCGCGTGCCGAGGACGAGATTGATCTCGACGCTTTCTATGCCGAATTGGGACTGGACGAACCGCTAGGAAACTCGGGGGGTTCTGAAGTGCACAGCTCTGGTCCCTCGAGCCCGCCCGCTGAAACAGATGAAGAGAGGGCGGAGCGCATTCGTATCAAGGCTGAGGAAACTGCCCGTAAGCGTGCCGACATCGAGGCCCGTCAAGCCAAATGGGAGGCAGAGCTCCAAGCACAGGTGGAGCACAGCACCTTGAGACTTCAGGCTCGCCTGGGTAATCTGCGGACGGCAGCGGCCGCGGAGCTTGCGTCATCTGCCGAGGTTCGCAATTCGATCGATGAGCTCGTCAACGATGCGGAGAAATATCTTAAAGGAGCAGAGATTTATCTCAAGAACCTCAAAGGGGAAAGCCGAAAGCCTGACGAGAAGTTGGCGCTTTGGGATCGTGTCGCCGACCGAGTGAACGACAAGTTCAACGAACGTTTATCGACCACGGAAGGAATGGTCAAGGCATGGTGCCAGATCGTGCTGGACAAGGAACTGCAAGAGGTTCGTAAAGCACAATAAAATTTTTGAGACATCTTTTTGATGATCATGACGTCCGCTAAACCTGTGACAGGTCGCCACCGCCTCTGCCGAAGTGCGAGAGGTGGCAGAGAAAGGTCAGTTGGATCTGGGACTTGATTACGCCTGGCTGGAGGACGTGACGTATGAAGACTGGCAGCGATATCATGCCTTGATTGAAGGTCGGTATCAATTTCCCCAGACTCGCCAACTATGTAATGGAAGCTGATGGTGCCTGCACAGCCAGCGAACAGTACGCTCAGCAGGCTGCGTCAATCCAAAACGGGACGCACCCCAGGGTTCTGATGGCCAATCCCCTGAGCCCGATTTTTGAGGACCTGGAAAGCGAGGTTGCAGATGTGGTGATTGGATTTGAAACACGGATGCGGCGGATTAAGCGCGATGGCGAACGTGCATTCAACGCTCACAATGGCAATGGCGCAGAGAAAGGGTTGAGGGTCGAACCTGAACCGGAAGCTTCCATTCTGCCAGTGTCAGGCGAGGGGGTACCGCCTGTTGTGATCGGACGGAGCAAAGAGGAGGTATTGGAAGCGCTGGCAAGGGCCGAGCAGGTACCAGAAGGAGAGGTGGCCGAATCGAGCGTTGATCCGGGGGAGGCAGTATCACGACTTGCGCAGGAAGTGGAGGGCCATACGGAGTTGTGAAGATGTTGAGTTGGACGGTGATCGTGTGGATATCGTTAGCTCCCTAATACATTGTACATACAGCACTAGGGTCGCGAGTCTCGTGGTTTGTGCATGGCCAAGCCCCGTGACTGTACGCCCTCTCCGCCGATCCCACGTGCGGTCGCTTTCCACATGGCAACCACATGGCCTCATCAGGGCCCTTCTCCTCCTCCCCATCCAGCACTGAGTCACCCCGCGTACCTATGGTGTCTCGTAACGAGGCACTAGATCGTCTCCTTCGTCGTCGTGCAAGTACTTGACTCAGGACGCCCCGGAGATCTGACACCGCGGAAGTATACGTTCGTTTGGACCGATTCATATATAGCAACGAAATTCAAAATGAAAGAAAAAGTGATACATATGAATTGTTGGAATTAGTGCCATCCGACAAGGGAAACCAGAGGATCAAAGGGGTGGTCACTCCTCAACCGGTTCCTCTTCCGTTTTCCACCGCAAATTCGACTCGTAAAACATGATGAGCTGGGTTTTCATAATTGATCAGCCTCACTCCAACAACCGCAGGCGACCGCTGACCTTCTGGGGGAACTTTTCTGCGCAAATGCGCGAGTTCTCCCGTACGCGTCTCTTGCCGTTCTTCCTAAAATACCCGTCAGCACAAACAGAGAGGAAAGACGACCGACGACCGACAATGTGAAAAATACATAGAGTTCGCCGTCCTCTTCGCGCTCGACCGTGTCCACTGTCTCGATGAGTCCCTCCCACGACGGAACCCTCATGTGCTTCTTCATGGTACCGACGATCTCCTCCTCAGCTTCTCGCTTGTCCTGCGCAGCGAGACCATTACTCTTCCGTAGCTTTTTCTTTGCCCGCTGCTCGTCTTCGTCTTCGTCTTCGTCCCGAGTCTCCTGCTTGTCAGACGGCGGCTCGTCCTTCTTGGGCCTGCCACGCTTCTTGGTGTTACCATCCATCGACTCGGATTCCATATCAGCGAGGGATTTCCTCGAGGGCTTTTCGACCAGCATAGGCTTTGGCCTGGCGGGCTCCGACTTGCGAGGGCCTACTTTACCCTTCTTCTTTTCTGCCCAGAACTGGTCGATGAGCTCCTTTGCATTGCTGGGACACCGTCAACGAGGTGGTAAGTCAGACACGTATAAAATCCAAACCACGCACCCCGCATCCCGCTCGTCCACCCAGCTGTTGTGCTCCTCTCCGTAGTTCTTCCACTTGACGAGATACCCCATCCGACCCTTTGTCGCGAGGGAACGCGCGCACCGTCCGTGATCGTGCGCCACAGCGAACCAGGAATGAAAGGACTCACGGCGGTGAACTGGCCTTTTTTTGCATCGATGATTTTTTCTATTTCGTACTCCTCCTCCTCCTCGTCTTCGTCCTCGTCGCCCTCTGGTACAGTCTCCTCGGGTTCCTCGTGCACCTCCTTCTCGGCCACTCCGACCTCGGATTCGGAGGCGGATGTCCCTCGTCGTTTCTTTGAGGCGTACGTCTTCTTGGTCGACCCGTGCTGGACTCGTTCTATGTCGCTTTCGGAGGTCACGTCCGTTGCAGCGCGTGGCATCGTTGCGAAATATCGGGCGCGTAAGTCAGAATACGAGTTTTTCGCAGCTCAACAATGGCGCGCTGGTGGCACCAGAGACAAGCGTGGGAACTTGGTTCATCCTCAGCGCACCCCACCTATTATTTCCGCATTAGGAAAGAGCACCCCTCGGGGATTGTCAAAGTGCTGAGTACTCTTAAAAATCCCTCAGCGACTTGGACAGCTTGGCAACAGCATTTCGATACTGGCATGGGAATGCTGATGATTCGGTCAGGGGCGAGGTTCAGCGAGTAAATCTTGGCAGAGGGCCATGCTCTCGTGGAGTGGCAACAAAAAAAAAGCGATGAATACTAGTCTCCCTATCTCCGGGACGGACTTGCACTCCGTCCACGTGCCTCTCTCCCCCTACCCTTTTTTGGCCCAGAGGGTGGTGGTCGTACAAAGGCGTAGTCGCATTGTATGACCTGCTCCAACAGAGGAGTACCCGACGCGCCGTCGATGGCTGCTTGTGCCTCGGCCATGGTCTCGTACTCGACCAGGGCATAGCCCTAATTACGGTACGCGTCAGCTGCGGGGCGCAGCTGCAGAGATGACTTGTCGCCCACCTTTACATAGCCCGTGCGACGGTCCAAGTTGAGATGCAGGTTTTTAATTTCGCCAAACTCGGCGAATTTGTCGGTCACGTCCTCCTCCGTCGCCTCTTCATGGACGTTGGTGACCAATACGATCCAGCCTTCTACGGCTGTAAAAAACAGTGATGAACAACGGCGCCCGAGCGCACAGGTGGGGCGTACAGCGGGCAGCGCGGGTGTCTGCGTCCTTCACGTGAGACGACTCGACTCTGTCATAGGTTGCTTCTGTGTTGGCCGCGCCATCGTTTCCACCTTGCGCAGCAGAAATACATTAGGCTAAACCTGACGAGAAAGCTTGGCGACTTGCCTGTGCTGTGAAAACCTCTGCCTCTGCGTCTCACGGTGCCTGCGTTGGCAACTGGAAGGAGGTGAACATACACACAGACTGTGGATGGGGGGACAGACCCTCATCGATGTTCATCTCATCGTCGGAGGACATGGTGTACGGATAG
Organism: Neotropicomus parvogracilis; assembly: GCA_038088955.1. Lineage (NCBI taxonomy): Eukaryota > Fungi > Basidiomycota > Agaricomycetes > Boletales > Boletaceae > Neotropicomus > Neotropicomus parvogracilis. The sequence goes on from JBBPJX010000303.1 coordinate 15,737, forward strand.
CAAGAAAGCGTGACAGGCGTGACAGGGTGACATACCGGAAACTCCCACGTGTATTCGGGGTCTCTCTCGTCCATGTGCAGCCTTGCCTTTCAATTCTGTAACATCAACCTATACACCGCCCAAATACTGAGTGAGCCGAGCGAGCGAGTCGGACACAAACTTGGGCCTGGGTGGCCTTTCGCTGTTTCGCCGTCCCTTGAAACGGCCTCTCGTTTCGTCAACCTATGTAACCGGATCCTCTGCCAACGACGATCCCTCCAACATACCATACAATTCAATCGCGACCCTTCATGTCGTCGCCACGCGTCGTTTCGGGGCCTCACGTACTCCACCGTTTACTTCGCCGCCGCCCAGGCCGTCATTTGCCAATGGTTAGGCCCTACCGTGCCTGGTTGACCAGTCTACACCGCCTCGTCCATCGAGATCTCTCGGCTTCCCAAACTTTATGAGCAAATGTAATTTCGCAGAGGTCAATTTTCCTTCTCACACACTAGCTGCTTCGCGACCTGGAAGGCTGTTCCTTAACTCAGGGTGCTGCACATTGTCTGACATATTTAAAGCCGTCCACTCTCGTCTTGGATCTTCACTGTTTCTGTCATCGCCAGACACTTCTTCTCTCGTCTCTACCACGTGCAAACATGAACCCTGTTCCTATGATTAACCACCCTTGCACGGTTTGTTGCCGGCCAACCTCCATGTGGTGCAGCCGCTGCCAGACGGCCTGGTACTGCACCCCCGAGCATCTCCAGAGCGTGAGCTTCCTCCTCCTGTCACTCGGTCTTTCGTAAACTCACGCGACCACGCGCCATTCCTCAGGACTGGCCTCGCCACCGTAAGGAATGCGTCCCCACGTCCCACGCACAAAACTACAACATGATTGCGACCCCGCCGCCGGTCGAACAGCAGCTGATCATGGTGTCCGCCATTCTCTTTTCTCCCGAAGAGGGTATGTGTCCATTCTTGACGTGTCATGTGCGCAGTGATCAATGCCGTTACTAATGGTCCGAAGAACGCCCAAGGATCATCACTGTAAAGTGCCGCCCGTCACAGGTTCCGTCACAAGGCATCTGTCCACAGCCACTTGTCAGCGGACATTTCCCCGACGGACACGCCGAGAGCATCGTCTTGACGCAAGGGCTCAATGGAGAACCGCTCCGGTTTCCGCTCCATCTGTGGTACTCCCCCACCGCCTTGTCGCGTGGTGCTCCCGTCAACCGTGCAATCTATCACATCACCTCTGGCGCTGCCCTCAAGGCGTGGTGCGGAACTGTCGTCGTCCTCAAGTTCAACGGCTCGCGGAGGCAGGGATACTCCGACGCCGGGTCGAACGACTTGCCGGCCTTGTCTGCTTACTTCCTTGCTTACAAGTAGATGCCTAACGCGTCGTATTTTATGTATAATTAAACTTTACATGTGAGAGCGCTCAGATCCTCCACGCTAACGCTGACGATTCATCGTCCTGCAGGAAGCCTAGAGCTCATATAGTATTTATCTTTTTTTGCTGTCCATTAAACTTTGTAGCTTTGCCCCTCTCTCTTACATTTATCTATATTCGCCGTACTGGTATGATCTGTCGTCATAGTCGCCCCTCAATAGAGATGACACTGTTCCGTGCCCTGGTTTTGTTACCCGTTACATTAAGGCCCTGCCTTGACGACCGGTGCTCCGGAATGGAGATCAAAGATTAACGCGAACGTGTCTGTGGGAAGCGGTCCTTGAGTGCAGTTGTCGCGGCGGTTTCCAACAGAAATACTACACGGTGCTGTGATTGTCGGTGACATATATGCTTACGTAAATATACTGAACTGAACTGAATGTACGAACGGACGTCGAACCTAACCGATGTTCTCCTTTGTATCATTTCCGCAGCCCACAGATTATGCCACGACGCGCCATCATCCAGACGTCGGCGACCTTATGGACGTCGACGATCTCGACAGCGCCGGACCCAGACTGACCTACCCAGGCGAGACGATCACCTCCGCACACGATTCCATGCGGTGAGCGCACCTCTGCACAGGATATACCTCAGATCGCCGCTAATGAGAAATGGGGTTATCTCAGCGGCCATGGGACGTACGTCGACAAGGAACACGTCATCGCCTCTGTCGCGGGCAGTGTGCAGCGCGTGAACAAACTGGTGACCGTCCGTGCCGTTCGTACTAGGTGAGGCACGCCCTCCATTCTTCTACGTCATGTCGCGACCCCCTATCTCGCCTTGGATATGCAAGGTACAATCCAGAAGTCGGCGATCTCGTCGTCGGACGCATTTCCGAGGTCCGTTCGACCGGATCTTGGGGAGGCGGAATTAATAACCACATTTAATAACGTATTAGGTCCAACCCCGGCGATGGAAGGTCGACGCGAATGGACGGCAGGAAGCCATATTGATGCTCTCGTCCGTCAACCTGCCCGGTGGTGTTCAGGCATGTCGTTTTTCTAGCATTGCTTTCACAGCCCTATGACGTTTGGGGCATTCCCTTGGATTCCAGCGGAGGAAGCTGGAAAGCGATGAGCTTCAGATGCGGACCTTTTTCGAAGAAGGGGATCTCCTCGTTGCGGAGGTCCAGGCGTTTTTCTCAGATGGCGCCATGTCGTTGCATACGCGTTCGCTCAAGTATGGCAAGGTGCGTCGAGTGGGTCGTTTCATGGCACCTTGCTTTATGCATGGTACACCTAGCTGCGAAACGGACAGCTGGTCGTCGTCCCACCCGCCCTGATTCGGCGTCTGAAGTCACATTTTATTTCACTCCCCTGTGGGGTCGATTTGATTCTCGGGTTGAATGGTTACATATGGGTCAGCAAACACGTGCAAGACAGCGACCACGGCGAAGAGGGATTCGATGCAGAAGCCGTTTACTCCAACCAGAATGATGTACGCAGTGTTCTTCCATGTTTCACGGTAGTAAAGTTCATCCACTTCCCCCTCAAGGACATCGACGTCGCAACGCGTACCGCCATCGCACGTATTAGCAATATCATCCGTCTCCTAGCGGTCCATTTTGTTCCCTTGACGGACGCGCGCCTCCTGGAGGCGTACGACTGGGTGATCGAACACGATGTGGATACCAAAGACTTGGTCCACGGAGATGCGGGAGACACACTCGTAGCGATGGTAGGTAGCGATACATAGCGCAATTTTTATGTCCTACGTGTCGTCGTCATCGCCATTGTTGGCGCCTTCCTCGTCCTCGCTGCCCTCGACCTCGTCGTTCTCGTCATGGTCAGTGCTATTCTCTTCCTCCTCCTCTTCATCCCCCTCGTCTCCCTCGCCATCTATCGTCTGGTCTGCTGCGT
>JBBPJX010000304.1:0-19027 GCA_038088955.1 Neotropicomus parvogracilis
AACAACCCGTCGTATACCTACATCCCTCCCCCCCCCCCAAAAAAAAAATCTCACCCTTTCTTTCCGGAATCAGGAATATCGAGGCCACTACTTATGAGTTGCATGTGCTCCAGCTGACTGACGCACGACAAGACTTCACGCCAAGATCCTTTCAGGTTGTTGCCCTCGCTTACGGCGACATCTAAAAGGGTCTTGATGGCTTCCATGTTCTTCGTCTTCATCTCTCCCAGGTTGTTCAGGAAAGTAAACTTCGCCAAGGTTGTCACGAAGGCATTACGTTCCAGTTCCAAGTCAAAGAAGCAGACAATACGGATTGCATTCTTGAATCCGTCCAAACACAATTCAACGACCTCCAAATCGTCGGTGTTTTGGAGGGGCCCCGATAGTCCCGCGAGGAAGGGTATCCAGGCAACCTCGAACATTGGTCGGACATGGACAAAGTGGGAAGCGCTGAAAAACTGTTCTCCCGCGCGAGATCGACGTTGGGAGCGCATCAACGTTCTGAACAGAGCCTAGGAATAAGTGTTAACAAGGACAAGATGGTTGGCAAACGGCAAACCTCTGTTTTGTTAGCTATGCTACTGGATTGAAGCATATATGCTTCCTTTTGGAGATCCCTGCCAACGCTGGCGAGGACATTGGCAAGACCAGGCGCAGCGGCTGGAAGATTGATAGCAGCATCTACCTCATCCTTCATTCGGATTTCATTGTTTTGGATCTCGTCAAAGATACCGGACAGGAATTCCTCGGAGAGATCTTCTCCATCATTGACTCCTCGATTGTTTCGGATGAAATCTGCTTTAGTCATACGATTCTTGATTTGCGGGTTGTGAGCATCGGTGTTAAGCATGATCGTAGAGTACGAGAGCACATAAACGGTATCTGATCTCAGGGGCTGGATATTAGTTCCAGCCAATTGAAACCCAAAAAAAACACCAACCTGCATTCTTAAAGGGCGTTTGCGAGTTCCCAGCAATGTACCGCTCGGCGAATTTGAGCATGAAGCGGTCTATCTTTTGGGCTTCTCCGGGAAGGCGAAAGGCTTGCAGAAAAAGTCGCAGGGCGTCAATGAAATTTAGATTCCGGAAATCAAGGAGGTCAACGAATGCGTGCATAATGGCTACGTTAATGTCACCACTGTAATATAATGTTCAGATAAGCATGAGATAGAAGCGTGTCCGTTACGCACCCCTCGCCCAAGTACTCTCCTATCATAGATTTACTCAAACCATCAGTAATCAGAAGGAACCGGGCAATGTCTTGCGGTGATGAGCTTGGGATGAAGCCGGCTTCTTGAAGGAATTGTATACCCTGCATAACTCGATATCAACAAGTCCCGGCTCGCGGCGATATAGCTTACACGCTTGGGTTTGTAATTAAATTTCTTGACGCCTTCGAGTAAGGTCGTCTTCTTCTGTTTTGCATTCTCAAACCTGGTTGGGTCGTCCATAACGTCCGGCGACGATTGTCGGAGAGCCTCAACACTTCCGGCTGAGTTTGCTAACCTGTCGAGGGACGAATCCGGAGTCATAGAATCATGCCCTATCTCCTCTCCAGTTTGACTACGAGCTCCAGGATCCCCACTATGATCTACCGGCGTCTTTGCCGAAGTTGTACCCCAGGTCACCAGCGACCTAAGCACACAGACGAGGCATTCTATACCCTGTCTCCGCAATTGACCTTCCGAAAGACCAACCGTGGACGTATCTATGGTGCCCGAGACGGATATCACTCCGGAAGAGTATGATGACGAGCCATGTACCTTAGTCTGCGGATGGACCGCCGGGCTCGCGGGTTCAGTGCTCTTGGACTGCGGAGTGCTATATGGCAAAGTCGCGACCTTGGAAATGATACTCATCAGACTAGGTGGGTTGCTCAGTTGGGCATAGCTGTAATACAAGTTTGGCTTACTGCTCGTAAATATTATCTGCAGCTTCGCTATCGCAGTCATAGTTGAGATACAACTCTACCAATGCTTGTGGGTCCTGGCAAAGTTTAAGCAACATTGCAAGAATGACAGCCTTCTGCTTGAGAGTCGATGTCCGCATTTCTAGAATAGGGATAAAAATCTCGTGCAGAAGAACCTCGATCTCTTTCTGTTATCACACGAAATATCAAGCAACTAGGGATGGTGGACTAATTGGACGCATACCTTGAGCTTGGTCCGCATACCGGACATCACACGCCAGAAAATTTCTACGCTCACATCAAAAACCTGTGAAACTGGGCTGACAGCGTTTCTGCTCAAGGTCAAGCAAAGATATTGATTGATCGCCTGTATGAATGTCGTCGCCTCGTGCGAAGAGCTTGAAAAGATGACTGCCGAAGGGTCAACGAGGAGACCCATGTGCGAGTTCAAAACCGTTAACACTAAATGGAGGGAAAGAAGCTTCGACCGCATTGCGTGTGATTTCAAGTCGCGCTCGCTAAAAACTAGCCTAAGGACAGTGGAAATCAGATGTGATACATACGGACCTCTCAGTATTCAAAGGCTTCATTGTCAATTTGCAGAGAGCACGGAATACTAAAAAAGCATCCTTGATAAACATGTCCTCGATGGAGAGCTCTGAGTGTGCATGTATGTTCTCCGTTCGCCCATCCAAGGACAGACGCACTGGACTGGCTCCCAGTATTTCCGGTCTGACAGGTTAGCATTACTGGAAAATGTTTCCGCGAATGACGCTCACCCTTCTCCACCGTGATCTCGATCGCCCAATGGTGGATGTGATATCACTGGCCGCGCTAGCAAGTGGGTATGGCCGTCCTCGAGGGGGATAGATGACTTGTCCTGGTGCGCATTTTCGGTCTCGAGCTGGCCTGCGTGCGTCGAGCTGGGCGAAAGTTGCTCCGGAACTGGTGATGAACGTCGAGTTTCAGTTTTCAAGACTATATGGTGACGAGCCGGGGATCCCAGCGTCTCGGAGCTAACAGAAGACCTAAGAACTGCAGCTTCGTCCGATTCTATGGATTTTCCAGACCTACACCGCGCAAAGACATGGTGCACCATCTGTGCCAGCCCACCCTGAGCGACCATCTGGTTCACTGGGTCCGTGCTCAGAAGGAACACGTTATACACTGTCCGCACAGCCTTGAGCAGGGAGGAATGATGAACATGGATAGTAGGAGACAGGATCAAGGCGAGAAGGGCCTTGACGATCTGTAGGGAAACAGTTTCTGGCGTTGTTTCGATGTGGCATGCGGTTATAGTGTGAACGACAAGGTCAACAAGCGATGGTTGGGGGATATTTGACTGTGAACCAGACATTGACGGTCGGCCTTGCAATGTAGGGGAAGGGGGAGGGGAAGGAAGTATGGGAGTGGGATCCTTCTCGGCGAAGAAAGAGTATGAGATCAGCTTAGAGATACAGTCCAGGCTAGCTATCATGAGCTTTTCGTTTCTGGTCTCACAGGCAAGTCGAAGGGGTTCGAAGATTTCCCGTGGTCTGTCTCCTCCTTTCCCTGCCTTGACCATTTCCAGAGCATTCTGTACACTGTCATGGAGTTGAGGGGAGCGCTTTGCCTCCTTCGACGATAATATCGTCTCCAATGCGGACGAAATCAAAACAATAGAGACAGTGTGTCCCGTGGACATTGTCAACGAGCGCTTATGAGCAAGACTCGAATGAACAGAGCTGAGTGGTGTCTGCGGCACTGGCGCATTGTGGCCATTGGACTGCCCAGCCTGAGTAGGGATGACGGTAATAGAAGACTGACTTGCATGGGGGGATCCTTCGACGGAGACTGAATGGTCCGGCTTGAAAGTGACGGGGGATTGGGTTTCAGTAGTTGGTCCTTCATTTGGGGGAACTATGGGATCAGCTCTGTCTGCGACAGCGGGCGCGTCCGTCAAATTGCCTTGTGCTGGTTCCAAACCGCCTTGGATGTCTGGCGAAAAGCCCTCGTGACCAAAATTCTCGGGCGGAAGAGCGTTGCTTGAGGTGGGCTGGGATTGTTGATCGAGAGTCTGCGCAACTGGTAATACGGGTTCGCCATGTTGCACACCAGAGCGCGCGTCGTCAGTGGGCCTTCCCTGGTCCATGGATTTCTGAGATGTTCCTGTTAGTGTTACGGCGAGTGGTCGGTCACCAGTTCGACGTCGGCGGGCACTGCCAGTGTCAACCCGCAACTTGAACTTGGCAGTTTTCGCAGTCACCGACAGCGGAACTTGCCGCGGCCCGGGAAGCTCATCGCTACATGGACTCCCGGATACCCACAGGAGCTGCAGCTGCAGTACTCAAACAGTCAGAGCCCCTCCCAGAATCTGCAGTCTCGGTGCAAGGGCCGGATTTTGACAAGTTCTTGTCGCTCCAGGGTCTTCTCACCAATTATGAGACAATCGGGTTTCAAGCAACCAGCCTAGGAAAAGCTATAGATATCGTCAATCGCATGGTACGCACGCGCTTGTATCGATAGTCACTTATTTTAACCGTCTCAGCGAAATTGGCGTCTCTCAGACGAGCCTGTCTCGTCAGACGAATCAGAAGTTTATGCAGACCCAAAAGTTAGAGCCCAAACGCGTTGCAACATCTTCCTTGGCTACACTTCAAACCTCATCTCCTCTGGTTTACGCGAGATCATACTCTACCTCGTGAAGCACAAGCACGTCTCAGTAATCGTGACGACCGCGGGGGGGATCGAAGAAGATTTCATCAAGTGCCTCGGTAAAACATACCTCGCCGATTTCGATATGGATGGCGCAGATCTTCGAAAAAAAGGGCTCAACCGCGTCGGCAACCTGGTCATACCAAACGATAACTATTGCAAATTTGAGGATTGGCTCGTCCCCATTCTCGATATCATGTTGGAGGAACAGAAAGCTTCCGGTCAAGTGTGGACACCAAGCACGTTCATTCGCCGTCTGGGGAGAGAGATTGACAATGAAGAATCCGTGTATTATTGGGCTTATAAAGTGAATCAATGCATCTAGATGAGCTCGCCTGGTCTTCTCCAAACGCGGCTGATTCACATCACTTCAGAACGACATTCCCGTTTTCTGCCCAGCTCTTACCGACGGTTCAATTGGAGACATGATATACTTTCATTCCTTCCGGTCTCCAGGATTGATCGTTGATATCGTGGGTGACATCCGCGCTCTAAACGAGCTATCTCGTAAGTCCAAAAGGGCGGGAATGATCATCCTCGGCGGTGGAGTCTGCAAGCACCAGATTGCAAATGCCATGTTGATCGTATGGAGCCCCTTCCTCGATTGAACGATGATCACTGATCTTCTTTAGAGGAACGGAGCTGATTACTCGGTTTTCATCGTTAGAACTTGCCGACCTCGTCCTCTGCGCTTGCTGATCACTCGTTGTAGAACACAGGTCAAGAGTTTGATGGATCTGATTCTGGTGCTCGACCAGATGAAGCAGTTTCATGGGGGAAAATTCGCGCGAATGCGGAATCAGTTAAAGTAACCCCCATGAAGTCGCCCTTGCCTCGACACTAATACTTTACGTTCCAAGGTCTTCGCTGACGCAACATTGGTTTTCCCACTCCTGGTAGCCGCTACTTTTGCCCAGCGTTCACAGCCATGAAAACGGCTCGACGTGACAAGCAACTCGCCCCTTGCAAAACAAAAGGATTATGATGATTACATAAGGTGTACAGTGGTCAGCACTAGAGAGAGGACAGGGGTTGTTTGCAAAGACGAGGGGAATCTGCGATCTACCCGCCCACAGAGTGTTCAGCTCCACGGTTGAGAATGCGTTAGCAGGAGTCAAAGAAACAAATCAATGCAAGGCTCACCTCTTTGCATTTCCCCCGACCATATCACCAAATCGTCCCGTAACAGCTGCAGAATCATCATCGAGTCCCGCATGACCTGAATGGACGAGGATTCGTTCAAGCAAGCAACTGCCTCGTCGAATGCATGCTTCCCCAGGTGACAGGCACGCTCCGGGCTTTTGCGGACGTCGTGATAATACACTGCAAAGTTCAAGGCCAAGCCCAATCTCGTAGGATGTGTAGGCTCGAGCTTAGCCAAGGCATGCTTGTATGCATGCTTGTACGCAGCGAGGGAAAGATCTGAGTAGTGGCTCCTGTCACTTTGCTGTGCAAACTCAGCCAGATAACGAAAGTAGTCGCCCTTCCTGTGCGAAAAGACGAAGTAAGGCGACGCTTAAAGCTGGTATCCCACCTCTTTCTTACATTTTGTAATAAAAAACCGTCTCCTCGCCAGGTTCGGCTGTCGACAACAAATGGTCATCGAGCAACTGCACGATATCTTTGCAAACTTCGGCCAGTTCGTACTCGACGCGACCACGCTGTTGGCTAATCAGCTGCACCTGGTGTTTGGCATGCCGTCCTGTCATTCGGCTGGACTCCAGTTTCTCAAGGGAATCGATGATCCTCCAACTGCTACGGAGTGCATTCGTGATGTTCTTATAGGCGACAGAGAGGAGGTTGCGTTCCTCGATAGTCAAGGCACCATACGTCTGAATCAGACCTTTCATTTGTGCCACTAGGTCTGAACTCCAACACCGTGAGCAACTCAAGATTTACAAAGACGAACAAACCAACAGCACCTTCGTAGCGTTCTGCCTCTTCAGCAACTTTGGCCAAGAGAAGGTACTCTTCTCGCGAAGTGATTCTCACCTGTTCGGAGGTGTCTCGATAGGCTAAGAACGCCAGAACACTCTACTCACAGGGGACATGACGCTGGATATGAAAGAGCGGAAATACAATCCGGGAGGACGTCAACTAAGCTCTTTTTTTATGGTCTAATGGGGCTATGGGCAATAAGTTTGGGAGGATGAGGCACCTGTCGCCCGTCGTTCACAAGGCACGGAGATGGTTAGTAGCGGCAATTTTCGCTGATCACGAGTGTCAATGCTCCAACCCTGGGCTGAGGGGAAACTGATGCAGATTTCAAGAGACGCGGTGGGTCGAGGGTTAAGTGGTACGGATGGTTTAACCTGTGCTGCACGCAGTGTGGATACAACCAATAGGCCCCGTTATACATGAATATTACATGCATTCTAGGGACTTAGGATCGAACGCTCTACCAATTGCAGCGTTCACGAGTAGCAAGCTCTGAGAAAAGAAAAGGTTTGAGAGACTGACTAAGATGTAAGTCAAGGAAATATCACCTCGATCGGCAGTGTCGATTTTGCAATCCTCTTGGACATTCGGAGGTTCCGACGGCGAAACCGGAAGCGGTGCATCTTCAGTAAACCAAAACACAGGGTATCTACGTTGTATGTTGTTGACCAAAAGCGCCACGAGGAGAGCGAGAGTGGACGAAAGAAGAACGACTGGCAGCAAATACCAAGATAAATCGATGATTTGTTGATCGACAGTTGCCAAGAGGGCTGTCGCCCCAGCTGGAGGGTGCACCGTTTTGGTGAGTTGCATGGTTACGATGACGAGTGAGACTGAGAGCGACGCGGCCAGCCATTGCAACTCGATATAACGCTCGGGAGGCAGGAGGTGAAATAATTTTGATATGCAAATCCCAACCAATGCGCCAATGAAATGACCACCAACAAACGATCTAGGTTGTGCCAGGGGACTATCGATAGCGGCGTAGATCAACACAGCAGATGCGCCCTGTGACAATGCGCTCCGTGTTGGTGATGATGCGAAGACGATCGACAGCAGAATTTAACACTTACATAGCTACCGATTACTGGAGGGACCGCTCGTTGAGCAAAGTAACGCGTGCGGAAGGCTGCCTGGATCACGGACACTCCGCAAAACGCAGCAATAAAAGACCAAAAAGCGACGCCATAGGATGGTAGAGGTTTTGGAGGGGAAGAGCGGTAGCCAACCCAACGATTGGCACAACGAGCAAGCTGGTCCATATTTTGAAAATTTCTCGACATGATCCGAGTTGAAGGTCGGTTGCAGCTTTGTAACGACGAGGCCAAATGGTTACTCAAATGTTTATATGGAGAAAACTCATCAAACCTTGGTTATCATACTTGACCTCCGGATCAGCTGTGGCCTTACTAATGTGTGATTGGTGACCACGACCTAGACGGAATCAGCGCTCCAGCCATATGTATCGGTGCTCTTCTCACTGCTTGAGGTTTTGGAAAGGTCAGCAAGAGCTAACCCTCGCAGGAAACCTTTGCGGCTTTTGAAGGTTGACACGTTGATGGTTGAACGTTCGAACGTCCAACCCTAGCTGACCGAATTCCATAACACGGGTCAATCGTCACAATTTCATGCTACATGGGCCAAGCAAAGAAAGAGAGTAACACAAGTGATCGGGAAGTGCCACCCTGTCGGGCAAGTTAACCATAACCAAGCTAAATTGGACCATCCAAATGCATATCTCATATGAACGTATGGCTTATGTCCAGACGGGGAGAATACCTATGCTCAAGGATCACTACGCACAATCTCCTCCTTCCATACGTTGAGCCGTGCTTAGGTCGCTCGTTACGACACTTGTTGCGAGGATGTGGAACGGCATCCACGAAAGAACATGTTCTGTACGATGAGTCGTGAGAAGGACATGGCGGGTTCGAGCGAGTAGAGACACGAGCCTGACGGGAGGTCGCTCGGCACCCTCACAAGAAGCGCGATGGACGCGAGCGCGCTAAGGTCGGCTCCCTGCTGGAAGGCAGGACCTATAGGAAACAGGGCGATCTCCAAGTCGGCGCCAGTGTGGGAAGGCATATGGCATGAATTACCTGCGTGACGATGATCCTCGGGGGGGAAGTGTGGGTCCCAGAGACAGAAATTTCTACGACATTTTCTTTATAAGGGCAGTGAGGTATTGCTCTAGATCAGAAGGTGGTAGGGCAGCATGATGAAGCACCCATGAACGACCGCTATCGATAAGGTGGAGTACAGGTCCCGAGATGCTTACTACTGTCGGACGCCAAATAATAAGACTGGTTCGGAAATACGACGGAGATGGTGCATGGTGATTTCAGTGCCGGAATGAAGCTCCAGACGATGAACGACGCATTCTAGCCTGGCCCATGTCACTCGGAGCAAGGCTGAAAACGCGGCGACGTTCCACACAACTCGGTGGTGCGGGTCGTTTTCATACCTGAGATCATCAGGACGCCACAGGGACCCTCAATTTAGGGCAGGTGAAATTGTGAACATTGGCAGGTTGAAGCGATCTCATCTCGACATCTTCATCCTCGCCAAACGGAGGTGGGAAGAGTGGTAAAGTGGTCGGTCGGAAGTGGGAAGAAGAGGTTTGTCGTGGCCACCACCCCTCCTCTCCATTGTGTTAATGTGTATCTCAGGATCTCTAGATATGGCGTACCAGTTTTCGCGCAAAGGATGTTTCAAATGTGGAAACTGTGAGTGCATAGTACCCTCTCGCATCATGTTTTTTACTTCATGGGTGAATATAACACAGTGGGCCATATTGCTGAGAACTGCTCCTCGGAGCAACGTCTTTGTTACAACTGCCGTCAACCAGGACACGAGTCCTCGGCTTGTCCCTCACCCCGAACTGTCGCAGCTAAGCAATGCTATTCGTGCGGCGGCGTAGGACATATCCAAGCCGAATGTCCCAATTTGAGAGTCCAGGGCGGGAATCAGAAATGCTATGTGAACAAGCCCTCATGAACCTTCCTGATGCAATTCCCGCTGACTGCCAGTGATCTCTCCAGAACTGCGGGCGTTTTGGCCACATCGCTCGAGTTTGCCCTAGCGGAACAACGGGGGTTGCAGGTGCTGGATTTGCATCTCGTATGCCGCCCTCCGGACGTGCCTTGAATACATCGACTCTGCCTCCGGTCAAGTGTTATCGCTGTGGAGGTCCAAACCATATGGCTAGGTAGCCATCAGTAGTATCATGGTAATTGAGACGCTGACCCCATAATACTCCAAGGGACTGTCTTGCTGCACCTGGTGCAACTTTCACGGACGGAACACCTACCTCAGGGCTGAACAAGAACAAGACTTGTTATAAATGTGGACATGAGGGACACGTAAGATATCTGCTTCGTAATCTAGACTGGCGTTAATCTAGTTGTTTCAGATTGCGAGAGACTGTACCGAGAATACCGAGTTTACTGGATAAGTGTGTTCCCATCGGCGGTGCGAACAGATATCCTTTTATTAGTCCTTACAAATGTGAACTGCATTCAAATGATGGTTTAATCATGGAGACGTACTTCTATCCAGCCCGACGGGGACATAGCAGCTATAGTTACCTTTCCGACATGGCGATCAGGACCTCGCTCAATGAGACGGAGATGACCACCGGAAACTCCTATTGCCTCGGCTCGTTTTATACTGTATACCCGATCATTTGAGATCTTATTTCTGTCGTGACCAGCTAATATGTGAGCTGCCACTGCACTCCGCCGAAATTCTGTGCTTGCGATCTTAGCCGTCGGACGGGCGTGACTCCGTGGCGCTCGACCACCTGCCCGATTCGTGCGACCTTGGTTGAAATGCTGAGAGCCTTGCAACGCACTACCACACCAACAGCCTATTATGTTGCGCAGGGGCGGAGAGCCTTCTTCAACTTGACTAACTTTTCTTCCGTTGGGCGAAACGAGTCAGAAACCCAAACCTATCACGAACGGAGAAGCCTTCCGTAGGTCAATGTGGATATGCGCTCTTTGTTTCGCTCACAGGTTCCTGCAGATACCGGCGGAATGAACTGTACAAGATCATTGCAGACGTAGAATCATATCCAAGTTTCGTGCCGTATTGTACTGGTTCGAGGATCCTTCAAAGCAAAGCGCGGCAAGACGGAACAACGGTGATGGAGGCTGAGCTCACAGTGGGTTTCCTCACCCTCAATGAAAGCTATGTCAGCACTGTGACATGCAAACCTGATGAATTTGTCGAAGTAAAACATATCTGCCTGCATTCCCTAAAGACTACTGACGTTCCGGTGCCAGGCAGTAGCCTCAACCTCGAGTCCATTGTTCAAAACTCTGACCACGACTTGGCGCTTGCAGCCCATGTCTTCCTCCTCTCCTCAACTTTCCACGCTACGCTCACAGGACGGTTCTGCAAGGAGCTTTACTACCGGAACTCCACAGGGGTCAACGTTGGTAACTCTGGACCTTGCGTTTGCATTCGCGAACTCGATGCATGCCACTGTTTCTGCAGCATTCTTTGGACGGGTTTCGAAACTCATGGTGAACGCGTTCGAGCAGCGCTGTACTGCGTTATACGGGCCTCGAACCGACGGACTAGTTGGGCTTTGATACGAGGTTAATCATAATATCATTACAAACTTCAGGGCGTGTTACTGGCTGTCAGGGGGCAGTCTACCTGATTACGTCAACCCTTCCCACGAGTGGAGGTGCAAACGGAGCAGTGATATTGACTGTGAAAGCACAGTTGGAGGTCATGACAGCCGAGCTGACCCTGTGCTGAAACGTGCCGGAACCGGTGCTTACTGCGTTCCCGGGGGTCCTGCTACGTAAAATTGTGGATGGATGGATACGAACCTGTTGTTTGCGAGAGTGGATGGGCGTCACACGAGATTTCTACTGGCGACGGGGTTCGACGGGCGCGATTGAGCACGAATGTCGGCTTGTTTTCGCAAACCGTGAAGTGGCAGAGGAGTGGCAGAGGTCCTGTTGGGGGCGGTGTATTTGTTTTTTCATCGCCCGTTTCCATTTTGACCGCACAAAACCGCTGTCTCGAGGGCTGTCTTCATCCACAACCCTTCAACGGCGACTCTCTCTTCCCTTCCATTTCCACCGCCGTTGGCTCTGCTAAAAGTTTCTTTCTTCCTCTCTCCACAGGTCTTCTCTTATGTCTACTCCATCGCATGGCGAGTCTTATGGCGATCCATTCGCTGATCGCCCCCGCCAAACCCATTTTCAAGAGCCTCCACCGAGGACTTATGATAGTGTCACCAACTCTCCCTTCGAGAGCACTACCCATCTGCCTCGCGAGTTCGGCGGTCCGGGTTATGCTGACGAAGAATACGCTGAAAAACTCCCATTAACTGGAGGTGACAGCTACAACGCCGCTGGTTACTATCCTCCCGGGTAAGCTAAGTTCACGTCACGTGGAATAGCCGTCTCCTCATCCGTTTCTTACAGCCCTGTTGATCCTTCTGCCTACGGAGACCCCTATGCTCGCCCAGGCTCAGCGATGTCACAATCCACCAACGGAGCTGAAACTGCGTGGAGACGTCGCCAGACCATCAAGCGCGGCGTAACGCGCAAAGTCAAGCTCACGAAAGGAAACTTCATTACCGAATACGCAGTCCCTACTCCAGTTCACAGCGCAATCGAGGCAAAGTATGCAATGAACAATACGACAGAGTTTTCGTCAGTGGATTTCATTTCAATGAACTCGCCAAGTCGAATACTAATATCTTGCTCAGCCACATGCGGTATAGCGCTGCTACGGTCGATCCAGATGATTTTACCGAGGCCGATGGATGGTCGCTACGGCCAAAGATTTACAACCGTCAGACTGAGATGCTCATCGCCGTCACGTCTTACAACGAAGACAAGACCCTGTACGCTCGCACACTCCATGGCGTCATGCTCAACATTCGTGACATTTGCAAGACAAAGCAGTCCAAGTACTGGCGGCGAGCTGCTGAGGAAGGTATGCCAGGTTGGCAGAGGATTGTAGTCGCTCTCATCGTCGATGGTTTGGAGCCGATGGACAAGAGTGTTCTTGACATTCTGGCCACCGTCGGTGTTTATCAAGATGGTGTTATGAAGAAGCAGGTGGACGGAAAAGATACTGTTGCTCACATTTTCGAGGTCAGTTATTCTCATGTCAGACGAATGGTACTTACACATTGCCCTACAGTACACTACCCAGCTCTCGGTAGACCCGACGCCCCAGTTGGTTCTTCCTCACGAGAACGACCCCAATAACTTGGTCCCAGTCCAAATCATTTTCGTCCTGAAGGCCAAGAACCAGAAGAAGATCAACTCTCATCGCTGGCTCTTCAATGCTATCGGGCGGATATTGAAGGTATGCGACATGCTCCTCAGAGCTATTTCGAGATACTGATTTCATCCTAGCCCGAAATTTGTGTCCTCATCGATGCTGGAACGAAACCAGGGCACAAGTCTATCTATTACTTGTGGGAAGCTTTCTACAATGACCCTCACTTGGGAGGTTGTTGTGGCGAAATTCACGCTATGATTGAGGGAGGAAAGAAGCTTCTGAACCCTTTGGTTGCAGCCCAAAATTTCGAGTACAAGATGTCCAACATTCTTGGTAATCCTTTGCGACCACTTTGATTCATACGCAATTCTGATATTGCCGATAGATAAACCACTTGAGAGCAGTTTTGGTTACGTGTCGGTTCTTCCAGGTGCATTCTCTGCATATCGGTACCGTGCAATCCTTGGGCGTCCTCTCGAACAATATTTCCATGGTGATCACTCGCTTGCGGACCGTCTTGGTGCCAAGGGTATTTATGGCATGAACATCTTCACCAAAAATATGTTCTTGGCTGAGGATCGCATCTTGTGTTTTGAGTTGGTCGCGAAAGCTGGGGACCGCTGGACTTTGACGTATGTCAAGCCATCGAAAGCAGAAACTGATGTTCCAGAGACTGCGGTCGAATTGATTGGTCAACGTCGCCGTTGGTTGAATGGTTCCTTCGCTGCTTCGGTGGTGAGTAGCCAGTTTGTTAACTTACGCTTATATCGATACTCAAGCCGAAATTAGTATGCTCTGGTAAATTTTTTCCAGCTTTACCGTTCAGGTCATGGGATCATCAGAATGTTCTTTTTCCACATCCAAGCCTTGGTATGTACCAACCTTGCGAGGCTCTCCATTTTGGTTGACTATTGTTCTCAGTATAATATCTTTTCCTTGGTTTTCTCGTGGTTTGCCTTGGCCAACATATGGCTGACGTTCAGCATTATCATTGACCTGCTGCCTTCCCAATCGATCATTATCTTTGGAACTGCCGATGTTGTATGTAGTTCGTCGTATGAGTACTTCGTAGTACTGACAAGCTATTTTTTAGACTCACTGGGTGAACCTGGCTTTCAAGTGGATATATTTAGCTTTCCTGGCGTTGCAAGTGAGTTATCTGACCACTCGAATGTATCCAAGATATATACCCTCGTCATAGTTTGTCCTTGCTCTGGGAAACAGGCCCAAAGGCGAGCGCACTGCTTATGCCATTACACTCTGGTCGGTTATATATTGCAAATACCCACTCCTTCTCTCATCCTCCATAGGGTCTACGCCTTTTTGGCTGTTTACTTGCTCATATGTTCATTTTGGCTGACAATCAAGGCGTTCGCGGTAAGAATACATCATCTACGCTTTATGTGACTCATCGGTTTTCCTTAGAACATCCCCAATGAGCTGAAGAATAAGACCACCGTACAAGTGATCTTGACGTTTTTCACTCCGCCAGTCGGTGCATTGATTGCTGCAATGGTTTCGACATTTGGTAAGTCGTAATTCTGGAGTGACGTACCAGGCTAATTGGTCCCCTCAGGGATTTATTTCATCGCGTCTTTCCTCTATGTAAGCGTCTCTCTCTCCGTGGTAGAATGCTCCATGAACCTGTATCACAGCGAGACCCCTGGCACATGTTCTCTAGCTTCTTCCAATATTTGTGTCTAGCACCGAGTTTCACGAATGTCCTCAATGTTTACGCGTTCTGTAACTTGCACGATGTGAGTCAGCTGTCGCTCACAAGGGGCGCACGTCTGACGCGCTTTGCAGGTCTCTTGGGGCACTAAGGGTAGTGACAAGGCTGAAGCGCTTCCATCGGTCTCCTCGTCAAAGAGCAAAGATGCTGATGCTCCTGTTGTCGAGGATACACATCGGATCCAGGAGGATGTCGATGCCGCATTCAAGGAAACCGTGACGCGTGCTGTAACCAAGATTGAGGTCAAGGAGGTCCCTGAGAAGCCTACGATGGACGATCAGAACAAGACCTTCCGCACCCGACTTGTGGCGTTCTGGATGCTCTCGAACGCTGGACTAGCGGTCGCAATCGAGAATATCAACGGTCTTACTAGCCCGCAGGACGCTGTCCAGGATGAAAATGCCCTACGATTTAAGCAGAACATTTACTTCGCCGTGATCTTGTATTCCACATTCCTACTCGCCGCTGTGCGGTTTACTGGAGTGAGTCGGCCCTTACTGTATAGCCTTGCGGGTGCTGACGATGACATAGTGTTTGTGGTATTGGTTCAAACGCAACTTTTTCAGATGCTGCAGGAGGAACTAGAGGATTGGACGCTTCGTACAAATATGCGCTTTTCTTGTCGCATGGACTCGAGATCAGCTTTCATCTATCTTCGTTGAAAGACAGCGTTTGCGTCCCATTTTCTCAATCGGACGTTCGATTTTATACAACTGGTCATGATAACCGTCAATCCCTTTCTACACACAAGTAGTATCTCTGCACGTGAAACGGAATAGATGGCAAGATACTTGAAAGAAACAGGTGATTATCCTCGTCGCTGGTATGAAATCAAGAGTACATTCCAGCAAACCGATGCTGGTTGTGTTCTACTGCGCCTCCAAGCGCATAAAAGGAGTCGATCGGCAGGACTGGCAGTTGAGCAGGTAAACCAGTATCCCTCGCGACCATGTTCGACTCGACGAGCCAAGGCCGTATCCAGCCCTCACCGTGCGGAGGAAAATCGTCACCCTCTTGACGTTCCTCGTTTGTGACTAGTGGTCGTCGACAACTCGGGCAAGAATCATGCTGCTAGCGGTGGTAAAGCCCAGTCCGAAAGAGGGTAAAGATGACCGACCCCTTCTGTGATCCATTTGACTATGCTGGGAGTGCATTAGCATGTCTGCCAGGGAAGAGGGCTAGACCACACGCAACTCTTTACGACAGAATACGTGACCGCAAGTGTTTTGCAGCTTTGTGACTCCCAGTTCGTCGAGGGGGTGGGCAGGGGAGTCCAATGCATGGGCCATTTCTTCTTCTGCTAGAGTAGCAAGAAAAGTATTGAAACATATGGGGCAAACGTCGTCTATGAACGGCGCATCTATGAATCTTGCAATGTCTGAGTTAAGACGGAGGGGTTTACCTTGAAGACCAGAAGCAACTAGGTCAGCTTCGGTCATTTTGGGAAACTCGACGAAGAGCTTCTGTCTTTGCCTAAACGATGTGAGTGCGGTCAACGCAGACGAAACGTGGACACCACCGACTGTTGTGAAAGTTGTCTGTTAAACAATCTAAACTGTGACACTACATCGTCGATCTCTTGGGCAGAGACACCGGTATTTAGATTTAGCTCGATGCTCTCGTCGGCCATGTTCACGGGAGAACCGAAGAAAGGAGGAGCAAAGGCTAGCGGGACACGCGTCACGGTAGCAGCGCAAAGGGGACGAGGAACACGTGGGAACGATAGTCATACGCGTACAAGCAGACCGACATTCTATCAACTACAGGCAGAGATTCAGCGAGGACAGCCAACGCGATTTAATGCTACGACAGATATGAGAGGGTATTACCACGCTCTTACAGACAATTTCCATTTCATCGACCATCCATCCAAAAATTCGTCACTCGAACGGGTTAGTGTCTTCATGTGTAGGTACCACTGGCGTTGGGGACTTGGATAGCTCCGGATCACCCTCGCTTTGTTGTTCGTCCAGTGACTGGGAGCCTCTCTCTTTGTTTGAGAAAAGATTGCCCGTTGGCTTTACACCCCTGATCGATGGTTATCAATCGTATCCATTGGTAGCGTCATCACATACTTTTCAAAACGCTTTTGTTTAGCAGCGTTGAGTTTCTGGGTGACTGGAGTGACCATGTTATCGGTTGGAGAGACGAATTTGGGGTTGCTGGCGGAGTCCGGTGAGTTAATACACGTCCAGCTGCCAAACTGTTTGCATACTTGGACTTTGCCATCCTCTTGGCCAAGAGGGCTTTCATGCCCATCCCTGGCACAACGGCGGACCCATTGGTCGCATTCCCAAGAGGTGCCTGCGGAACGACGATATGCGCTGCTTGCGAAGGGTTATGCATTGGCTGAATAGGAGCAGAGGTCGGAGAGTCGTTCGGAGTGGAAGTGGAAGACATGGTAGTTGGTACGAGTGCGTGGATTTGGTCGATGGGCTGAACGCGTCGTCGAGAAAAAGTGAACTCGAACGCGTGAAATGTCACGTGAGCATTTGTGTCATGTGATCCTGAACTGCGCTTCGTCCGCTTGCCTTTGTACAGCTCTGGCAGAGAGTCATCATAATGTGCCGTAGTAGTAACCTTTGGCTCTCTGCGAACAAGGTTCGGGTGGGCTTTCTCGTGTGAGGTCAACGCCTCCGTTGTGGAGGAGGCGAGACCAGTCGCGTGGATGTGGACCGCACGGCCGTGGTGTACATAACGTCCTCGTTCCTTACATACTTCGTCTCCACCAACGGCAACCTGCAGTCGCTGAGCAACCCTAGTATCTGCCCTCCCGTTCCCCGCAGAGACTGCCCGGTAGACGAGCGTTGCCGCGAACCACAACCTTTGACCAGACACCATCACTGCCATCTTTCCGAATTCTCTTCCTCTCCTCGTCCATCTGCCCTTCCCACTCCGGTATGGCTGCCAACACAATGAGGAAGAGGAAAATCGCCGTTCTCGGTTCCCGCTCAGTCGGTAGGCGCATTTCACGCACGTTTCGTCCCGTCCTCAAACACAACGGTCGTCAGGGAAATCTTCCCTCGTTATCCAGTTTATAGATAATCACTTCGTAGAGGCTTACTATCCAACCATCGAGAATACCTTTTCCAAAGGCGTCGTCTACCAGGGCGTCGAATACGACTGTGACATCATCGACACCGCTGGTCAGGTTAGTTTTTTTTTTTTTTTTTTTCTTTCTTGAACTTTGTCTAAACATCCTATCAACAGGACGAATACTCGATCCTCAATTCCAAGCACGCCATCGGCATACATGGCTACGTTCTGGTGTACTCGGTCACGTCCAGAAGGTCCTTCGAGATGGTCAAGATCGTCTATGACAAGATCATCAATTTTTGCGGAAAGAACGACATCCCATGCGTGATAGTTGGCGCAAAGACCGATCTACAATCTAGGTACGTCCGTTGCACGGTGACGCGCCTTGCCATGTCAACCTCGTTGTCGACACCGTCCATCCTTACAGTCCGAATAGCAGACAGGTCCAGGCTAACGAAGGCCAAGAACTTGCCGTATCCAACAAGGCCGCATGGGTCGAAACGAGCGCAAAGAACAACGTCAACGTCGGTGCGTACATGTTGACCATGGCCCGCTTTCGCACCTGAACACGACTCGTAGGCAAGGTATTCGAACTCTGTCTCGCTGAGATCGAGAAGCGTTCGCCACACAGTCAAACCGACCAGCCGGAATCGAGCAAATGTGTCGTCATGTGACGCTTGCTCGGTCACCCGTTTCCTCATAGTTATCTCAAGACATGCTGTTGAGTTACCCCCTTTCCGCAATATTTTACCCTCCGAGAAATGGGCTGTCCTTCCGCATCGCTGTACGTCCGTCGACTTGCATTATCCGTATTTACATGGCTCTATTCTGCTCACTAGCACATGCCCTCTCCGAGTCAGACTTAGACTGTCCGAATAATCTCCATTTTCCTGCATTCTTGTCTTTCAGTACTCGTGGTACTGTCTGTAAATTTACGCTCACCTTTTTGCTCCCTGGGATTCTGGCTGTCTTACGAATTGTACTAGTGCTAGTTGCTGGTGGTTATTAATGAGATGATCTTATAAACTCGCCGATCACGTGGGATAACACACGCTTGGTCCTCTGCCATGAACTCGCTCGCGTTGCTCTCCCGTCAGCTCGACGTGCTCGTCTTCCCCCGCACTCCTCCTTCCACCCCCGTAGACCCGAAACACCATCATCTCAAACGCCGTGGTTCCGACGCAGGCGCCCCTCCGCGCCCTGCACTCCCAACACGTCCCCCTCGTCCAAGGCGCTCCTACTCCTCCCCCTCCGGTTTCTTGCCGATCCCATTCCCGAAGCCAAACGCATCAGATCCAGTCATCAGATTACAACCGTACCTCAGACTCAGGAGCACTCTCAGGCGCCTCTTCTTCGTTCGCGTCTTCGTCGTCGTCTGGAACACAATATGTGCTACATGGGCCTCTTGGATACCTGGAGATATCGACGGAAACAGGAACCAGCCCATCGTCATCCAGCTCG
>JBBPJX010000305.1:0-19000 GCA_038088955.1 Neotropicomus parvogracilis
ATCTGATGACCTTCCTTGGTGGCCTCAGGGCATGCATCGGATACTGTTTTTCCCTCGTCGGGTGAGTCCCACCGTCGTCCAAGTACGTGTTGATCCAACTGACTTGGACACAGAATGAAAGTACTCTTCTTTATGCTCGTACGCACGTTCAAATTCGTGCTTGCCGTGCCTGCCAGCAAGATTGGCAAAAAGTCGACGATCGCGAAGCGGCCTGTTTTGCGAAGTGATACAAACACCAAGCTTCAGCTCCCATTGTTGGTCAGACCGTACAAGCGGGCTTGATGTCCTGTCCCTGAGCCAGGTGTTGTGGAGACGGATGCTATGGAACGGTTTGGCAACCAACTATATTTGTATGTCCGACGCCGCCCCTCTCCCCACCACAAAGCATTGCTGTCGCAGACTAGGGACCCTCTCGCGCGCCGCCGTGTGACCCAACGCAAATAAAACACTCTTGTCGAGAAAGCGCACCGCACAAAAATCAATGACACCCTCGTCATGTTGCGCGAGCTCATCCCACCAGAATACAAGCGTCCCCCGAATCGCACCCAGACGACTCGGATGATAACGACCCAGATCCAAAGTGGTCCAGGGTCGAGCAACGCGAGCTTGACGGATGTCCCCGCTGCAGCAAGCCCATATCCTTTATCCCAGACGACGCCAGGAAGCGTCGCTGCGACACCCGCAACGCGGCCACCTCCCGCGCGTCTTCCATCCCACCCCCTCCCGTCTTCCTTCCATCTCCGCTTGGCTCCCCGAGGACCAGCACTCCCTCCTACTCACCCCGTCCCAGTCTCCCACCTTTAAGCGCGGTTGAGTGTGGGAGGTGGTGGTGTTGGGGAGGAAGGTGCTCGGAGAAAGGAGGGCGAGCACGGGGGGTATTCGGAACCTGGACGTCGCGGGTGCACAGATCGCCAAGGAGTGGGCAGTTGGGTGGTGCTTCACACCGTACCCAAAACATACCCCGTCTCTTTCCCCACACACGCCCCCCGACGACGAAGACCGCCGCGTCTTTCCTGCTCCGCGTGAGCAACACGTCCCGTCGGGGGTGCGCCCAGTGCCGGGTATGCTCTCCGGGCATGCTGTTGGGTCTGAGCTTTGAAAGATAGGTTTGTCTCTTTTCCTACCTCTGTACGATACCCGAGTCGTGTTGTACGTTGCCAGCATGAAGGAGCTTGTGTATGTAGTCTGTTCTACGCGAAGTGGATGTTTACTCATATTTCTTTTCTCCTGCTCGTCTCATATTCAGAATACATACAGAAATACTTGTTCTCTGGCTGACCAGCACCTGTTCCTAGTCGAGAACAGAACAGGGAATGTTTGGTGTTCCCTTGGTACGTATACTGCTGTGTGTAGTTGTCACAACTCTGGTCTGATGGGCATATCTGACAAAAGTGGTACATGTTACTATACAGGGTGAGACCTACAATGTATATGTCATCCCCATGAAAATCTTTCTACTCTGGAATGTCTGGTTTGTGACTTGTTGAAGGGTAATTGTACCCTGGGTCTAATGTGAAATATAGGTGGTTTGGTGAATTTTGATGTTTGTGCCTGCTCCTTACCTGCTGCAAATCAAACACATTATGACCATGCCAATGATGATGCCAGTAACACTATAATGAATGAAGCAATCATCACCATGCCTCACCTGTAAAAAAGATGACATTGTGTATCATGGACACAGTAAGAAATAGCATAGGTATCATATGGAAATCACTGCCAACAAGACATCCAGGACTCTCCAAAGATGGAGGTATCTACATCAACCTTAAAGACATTGTCAGAGTCTATGACTAGAGAATGGGTAGGAAGGTACATAGGAGGATTTAAACCAAGGGGCAACCCAGCCAAAATAATAACCATGGGAAGACTGGATTGATCCATTCTTCATCTCCAAGTTGTTAAAGGAAAAAATTGCTTCAGTACTCCATACCTTAATGGAATTGTCTCCAGATCCAGAGATGATTTGATTTCCATCAGGAGAATAGGCAATAGATGTGATAGCATCTGTATGTCCTTGGAATGGACTTGCTACACATTGACCAGTGGCAGCATTCCAGACCCTGATGGACTTGTCATTTGAGCCAGAGACAATGTGCTTTCCATCAGGTGAGTAGCCAATAGATCTGACCCAATCAGTATGCCCCTGGAATGGACCCACTATACATTGACCAGTGATGGCATTCCAAACTCTGATGGTATTGTCATAAGAGCCAAAGAAAATATGGTTGCCATCAGGAGAATAGCCTGTTGGAGATCACACTCGCCACGGTTAACATTACATTTTACCTAATCGTACCGAATACAGTATGTGCACCATAGCTAGATGTAACATCGCTTTTCGCCATCACCTTGAGTGCCTTGGACCCCCGACTTTTGTCAGGTTATGAGCCCCGAGTGCTAGACCACTGTGTCTTCACTCACTCAACCAACTAGCCACCCCCCTATAGGCCAGCTAGAGCCTCGAATTCAGCCTGTTAGGTTAGCTAGAACCTCAAATCCAGCCCGCCACAGGCCAGCTAGAGCCTTGAATCCAGCCCGTCATATCCCACCAGCCAGTATCCCTTTTTTCTCCCCTTTTCCCCCATGATGTCATCTTCGAAACTTGCATTCAAAAAACTCAACAATACAAATTACGCCGAATGGAGCATGCAAATGGAGGCTCTGTTGGACGAGCAAGACCTCTGGGACGTAGTGAGCAGAACAGAGACTCCCCCCACCTCTGGACCTTCATCCAAGGCAGTGAAATCATTTGCCTGCAAGCAGCGGCTTGCGAGGGCCAAAATTATCCTCCACCTCTCTACCTTCCAACTTCCCCACACTCATACCGAGTCCGGCGACCCCAAAGAAATTTGGGACAATCTCGCTCGCATCCACCAATCATGCGGTTTTGGTCACATCTTCGCCATGCTCCATGAACTCTCAACTATGGAAAAGGGACCTGACTGGTCCATGCAGTCCTGGGTCGCATCAGTTCAAGACCTCGCCTTCTGACTCCAGGGTGCCGGATTTGAAGTTCCCATGACAATTGTAATCATGACATTGCCCTGCGGTCTCCCCACTGAGTATTCCTCACTCATCACCACCATTGGCTCAACACCCCTCGACGACCTCAACATTAGCTCCGTCGTCACCCAGATGCTGAATGAGGAATCCTGCCTACAACCGACCCCTGCCTCAGCCGCCGCATTCAGTGCTACACAGCCACATCACAAGTGCAGCAAGTCAAAGTATGACTCAGAGAAAAAGACCTGATGCTTCAAGTGTCGTGGCTATGGCCACATCGCCAGTGATTGCCCATCCCCCAGCCCTGCCGAGGAGACAGACAAGGAACCTCTGAAATCCAAAAGGGCCAATCTCGCACGTCGCCATTCTGACTCGGACACATCCTCCCTTTCAGCATATTAGCTATCACCATTATATCTCTACTAATCACCTACTGTATCTATGGACCACATCTCATCTGACAAGGTGTGTTGGAGATCACACTCGCCACGGTTAACATTACATTTTACCTAATCGTACCGAATACAGTATGCGCACCATAGCTAGATGTAATGTCACTTTTCGCCACCACCTCAAGTGCCTCGGACCCCTGACTTTTGTCATAGCCAACAGATGTGATCCCTCTAGTATGCCCCTGGAATGAACCTGTTACACATTGGCTAATGGTGGAATTCCAAACTCTGATGGTGTTGTCATAAGAGCCAGAGACAATATGCTTGCCATCAGGTGAGTAGCCAGCAGATGTGACCCAATGAGTATGCCCCTGGAATGGACCTGCTACACATTGACCAGTGATGGCATTCCAAACTCTGATGGTCTTGTCATTGGAACCAGAGATATGTAATGTGCTTCCCATTGGGTGAGTAGCCAACAGATGAGACCCCTTTAGTATGCCCCTGGAATGGACCTGCTATACATTGGCAAATGGTGGCATTCCAAACTCTGATGGTGTTGTCATCTGAGCCAGAGACAATGTGGTTGCCATCAGGTGAATAGCCAACAGATGTAACCCCTTCAGTATGCCCTTGGAATGGACCTGCTACACATTGACCAGTGATAACATTCTAAACTCTGATGGTGTTGTCATCTGAGCCAGAGAAAATGTGGTTGCCATCAGGTGAGTAGCCAACAGATCTGACCCTGTCAGTATGTCCTTGAAATGGACCTGCTATACATTGACCAGTGGTGGCATTCCAAACCCTGATGGTCTTGTCATAAGAGCCAGATACAATGTGGTTGCCATCAGGTGAGTAGCCAACAGATCCAACCACATTAGTATGCCCCTGAAATGGACCTGCTATGTACACATTGACTAGTGGTAGCATTCCAAACTCTGATGGTCTCATCAAAAGAGCCAGAGACAATGTGCTTGCCATCAATTAGTGTGCCCTTCCAAGGTATAGATTTCTGCTGGCCAATTGACTGGATGTCCTGAGGTGACTGAGGCATGCTTTTGAAGGTGATTGTTCCACAGTTTCCAAAGTAGGGAGTTGGAAGGGGTCTGTGGCATGGCTGATAGATATAGATGTGGAGTGCATTCTCTCAGGACAGGGGCAAACACCTGAATAAACTGGCATCCTTCTAAAGCCAAAGTGCCAATTTCTTGGCCCTGTTAATCACTGTTTAGTCCAACTATTTATCATTGTGGGTAATCTTACCTTGGCCCATTCCTTCATGATATTGCATGTCTCTAGAGCAGACAGGATGGATGACAATGGGGAGGAAAGAGAGAGAAGACTGATGGCTTCAAGCCAATAGGAGAAATACATATTCCTTGAAGAAAATAGTGGCCTCTTCCAACAAAGCTGGGGTACATTCTGCATCTTGCAAGTGGTGCATCCAGTATTGGCATGAGTATGACAGGTGGGGGGGGATGGCCTGCTTAACCTGACTTGCCAGATCAGGAACATCTGCATTTCATTTTTGAGAGTCCTTGAGGTTGCACATGTTGAACCTGAGCATGTTCTGCATGCAAGCAAGCAGTGCTTGTCCAAGGGAGAGGGAATGCTGGCATTGGATGGGGACATGGAAGGCGGAACTACGAGCCTCATTAAGTAAAAAGTCATGGAACGAGGTACATATGAAGTGGACGGATGGGCCTCTCTTCGTCAAATACCCCATCCAGCAATGACCCCATTGGTTTAATAATTGCTCGAATGTTCAGTTTGCCACCAAAGAGAATAGTAAGAGATATGAGAGACAATGGCTCGATGAGCATCAGCACGATGGCCATCACCTCACGAAACCGGTTTCGTGCACTTTCCAGGACAAATAGTTGTCCAAGTATAGTCTGGTATAGCTTGTCCAGAGACTCGACCCCCTCAGTGTTGCCAATTTGTACAAGTTTGTCAAGTCGTTCACATGGATCAAATCCAGCAGCACCGTGCCCCTTGATGAAATTACATGCAGTGGAGGCCCACTGAAAGAGACACTGGGAGTGCTCGACAAGCAGTCGACACCATTCTTGGCCCGACCAAGACGACTCAGGTTCGGTATAGTCATGGAGCGAGTGATAAATGAACCTCTTTATATCTTCCTCGACGACCTCTGCAGGTATGTCACCCATCCGCATATGGAGGATTCGTGGACCAGGCGGAAGTGATGTGAGGACATCGCTCTCAGGGCGGCTGGTGATCAAGAAACGAAGGTTCTTCGGAAGGCTGTCGTCGACAATTTGCTGGGAGATCGCCTGTAGAAGCTGTTGGCGACTGGCTACGTCGCCACTTTCGTCGAGCGCGTCGATGACGACGACTAGTGGACCAATGGTGTCGAGGTGCTGGCTAGGTTCGACGATCAGCTTCTCTAGCTGTTCAAAAGGCGACGTCGACGTGCGAAGCGCTCTATTCTTCTTTACGATGCTCCACAACGCCGACTTGTACTGCTCGTCATGGTCGGACAGGTCACGTGCGATAGTGCTGAAAAGGTTTTTTGGGTTGCGGCTCGCGACATCACTGCTGGCGAAGCAATACGACGACCCTAACCGTTTTTGCCCATCGTACAGTCGAGCAATTGAGTGAGCCACGGCAGACTTTCCCGATCCAGCGACCCCGGTAAGAAGGCATATTCGAGCTGTATTCTCGTCGACATTGCTGAGCATGTCGCAAATCTCGCTCAGGAGCAGCTCGCGCGTTCCCGGCAAACATCCTTTTTCCTTCGCATACCTAGCCCCAAATGCGTACGGCACATCATTCAGGTCGACGGCCTCCGCTGTCCGGCCTGTGAACATCCGACTACAGTCTCAAAACGTCGAACGTACCGATATGCTCCACCACATTCATCATACGAAAGACGGTGATCCCTGTGTGTACTGTAACTCCCTCCAGGAATGCAGCCTTGAGTTCTTGCAGCTTGTTCTCGTAACCCGTGATCCTTTCATCGACGCTTGACATCGAATATTTTGCCGTCCGAATCCCTGAAAACGGACATCAGTGGTGGTCGCCATAATACTAGTGGGAACTGACAAAAGTTCTTCTGCTTGGCATATTCGGCGATGAAGTACCCGTACTCCGTCACTTGTTGGATAAGAAGCGTAATAGTCTTCATGTGCGCCTTGATTCTCTTCAACGGTCCAGCGTCTTCAACGAACTCGAAGACGTCGCTTATTGTGCCCATAAAGCGAACGATTCTGTCATCGCGGTTCTTCTGAGCTACAAGGACCTGCATGAAACGTCGCCAACAATCAACGATGGGATTAGTATATACCACCAGACAGACCTGAGTCGTAGAAGATATAACGGACCAAGCCAGCGACGCATACGGATGAATCTGTATCGCGTTCAGGTCGTGATAGGAAAACAGTGTGAGTTCTACTTACGCTTGCGATGTCTCCCACGATCTTGTTGAACAGTTCCAACCTCCGCAAAAGAACACCCCAAGTGGCCTGAAACGCTTGCACCTCGGCCACAATGTTCCTCCCAGCGTCGACCCCCGAGCTCAGAGAGTCGACAACCGCGGGAATGGGGCCGAGTGCGCCAATCGCTTCAGTTGCTCGAGCAACGGCATCTAAAGCTTGACGTTCGTCCGCGTCAATGGCTGCGCGCGTTTCAGCGGTCAATGCAAATTTGATTGTAATCCCGGAAAGATTAGACCCATCGCGGCCATCCTTGAGGGTCGCAGTGAGAGCTTCGATAATACGGATCGCGTCAGCAGAACATACCACAGCAGAACTGTCTCACCACCGTCGTTCAATTTTCCCAAAATCCCGCCTATGGTATCAGAGAGAGTTCCAAGTAGCTCGTTCTTTCCTCTATGATGCTTCTGATAGACCTGTACGAGGAGCAGGGAACGATCATCCCCGTCACTGACGAGAGTCAGTTTTCTGGGGTAAAGCAAGCGACGTATACCCACAAACACAAATGATTCCTCCAGACGGTGCGACCCTTTGCCTCATTTGCGTTATCTGTCGATCGCACTGTGTTACATACGGAACATTCGACGTAGAATTGCCTCGCAGGTGGGAGTTTGCGTTGCTTTTGAATGTTAAGTTCGAGGTCTGGAAGGCAGCTGAGTACACGCCAAAATATTTCCTAATGCCATGACTTTACCTTTGATTATAATCGATTTCGTTCTAGGATGATACTCAGCATGCTCTCGACAATCATATAGAATGATATACGTACACGATGCTTTGAGCTGGAACAGTTTCGTTCATGGCGTTGCAAGCTGGTGAATAAACGATCTCCGAGGGGGGAGATGTGGTTGATGGTAACTGGAGTGAATAGACAAACCTGTGAGGTGACCGTGCTGCCCCAATGCGGTGCATTGAAGTGGACAAATCCGGGCCCATTCAGCAGCTAAACCATGTGTCCCACACAAAGGTCCTAATGGTGTTGCACGTCCCATTGATAGTAAAAAAATATAGGTTTCTAACTCTAGGGACACACTCTAGGTTGACATGGCGCAGCCATGTCCTAGTCGATCAACGCGTGCAATTTTTATTCCGCGTCTACCCAAACCTCCGGAGTACTGCGCGACTCGTCCAAGAGGTTTCATCATCTCAAAATTTCTTTCTTGATGGTCTCCATTACTTCTCTTTCGTGTGCACCGACGCCGTGCTCGTCTACACCCTCACCATATTTCGTACCATCATAGTATCCGGGTGCCAGGAACGCGTACATCCACCCGGCCGGCAGCGAGAAGCTCGCAACGGAACGAGCAAACGAAAATCAGATCTCTTCGTAAATGCAAAAGATATCTTGAGCACGGGAGGGCGACGTCAGAGGAAAAGAGATGGGCTGACCGAATATGAACGCTTCCTAGACGTTGTTTGATCCACGAGCAACGCCGCGACGATGTTTCGAATGGGACGTACGTCGATCGCTCGGACCGCACCGACACCAAAGTGAGGCGTATTGCATGGCACTGGCAGATTCGTCGTTTTGCGTCACTGTAGCGCCCAGACGAGAAAGACGCACCGCATAGCCGATGAGTGCGATCCGGTTTCGTATGCAATATGGGGGTGGTTTCACGACGTGCAGGGTCTACTTGGATAGCTTTCCACAGAGCTGACCCATGTGTGACTTGGGTTGGTGCAATTTGCTCGGCATAGAGGGAACTCACCTTTACCACCTCCCTCACGTCGGGCTCGAAGTTGTTAAAATATTCGACAACCTCGTCGCATGTCATAGGACACTCAGCGTCCTTCAAAGCGACCCGCCAAACTGAGAACGCACGCCATTGCGACGACATTGACGAGAGTACCTCTGGCAATCGTAGGATAAAGCGAGCCTGAACATCAATAGAAAGGTAAACACTACTACCCTGCCCTTTCCCGCGTGGTGTAGACGTGGTATGTGGGGGTCTCCAGGTACATCATCACCGTCCTGTGCGTTGCGCTGACGCTGTTCCTTCCTTTGCATCGTCGATCATTCGTTCAAGGCCACTACTCTCCCCCCCTCGAAGGTCGTGCTGCGACGCGTCCTTGCATTCTGTCTGAGGACAGTACTTGTAATATACAAGAAATTGGACATGTTGGGTTGTAGTGGTAGGCAGACTAGCGATTGCATCAGTTGCGAGATGGTGGGGGCAACAGACAACTCGCTGGGCTCCTTTGAAGATAGTGGGCCAGACGAACAAGCGATCATGCTCGCTCTGAGGTAGTGGGGGCGACAAGCGAGACATTGGGCTCATTTGTGTGTGAGAACATGACCGAACAGTCGGCTGAGCGAGCTATGGAAAGGACAATTAAGTCCTAGGTACATCAGTACCTACGGTAATGGGTGAATATGGGCGTAGCTTACCTCCAGTTGTGAATGAGAGACTGGACGAAAAGACGCGTCGTACTGTACTTTTCTTTCTGAATTACCATATACGGACTATCAACTGGAGGTACGCTACACTCACTACTCGTTCGTTACCGCACGCACTGATGTACTAGGACCCAACAGTCCTCTTTCTGCTTGACCACCCGCTCACTCACATACTTAGGAAACGGCGATGAGACGAAGGATTTTCCGGCAACGGTTTCACAGGGTGGACGAACTAGGGTGGAACGCGTAATTAGTTTGGAGGAAGGCATTGGTACACCAAGAATCGCCGATGAAATGTCTCCACTACTCCTTAATTTGTTCTCTAAACTGTTTCACTCACTAATTCTCAGTGGGCCTTTAACAGGTAGACAGCAAGACAAGTTTCCGTACCAACATTGAGGGCATTGGGCGATCCGGAAGAACATGTCCGACGGGTCTGTCCGTGTTCCGGCTGTGAGGCCTTGAGGGACAAATCTGGTGAACAAAAGATATCATCACCTCTCGCCTTGCACTGACAACCATGCCGTATGCAATGGCAAGGATACCAGTCCATGGTGATCGCTGTGTTGCTTACCCAATTCCATGGCGCGTTCACCATCCACCTGTCAGGTTACTGTCACCAAAGCGGGTGAGTAGCTTCCTGAAAAGAGCTTCCGCAGGCTCGAAACCGCTACCCATTTTGCCCACCTCACTTGCCCCGGTTCTCGACGCCCAGCCCTGATCGATTATCCTCGGAGAGCACTTGACTGGCAGGCGCACAAGCAGGTCAACTGCCCGAGAGGACCTTCCTTCGTACACGGACTTGAAACTAGGGCGCGCCCCTGCTAGTTCGCCCGACCATGTAACACGCGGATCTTACGAACATCGACACCACAGTCCATCGTTCTGGACCCTGACGCTCGGAAATATGATTTACGTGACAGATCTGGACCGTCAGTATCTCTGAAATTTGCTGCATAACGGCTCACTTTCGAGCGCTGGCGGCGCGGCCGTGGTCGTTGATAGTCCCGCAATCTAACCTTGCTGAAAAATACATTGCATTTTCTCGCCGCTTTTATCCTACCCTCACCGACTGATCCCTCCGATCAAAATATCACACACGTCCGGATCCTCCAACGGGCACCAAAGTAGTGGAGAACACCTAGTACACAAAACGCGATCATCAGCTCGACGAACGAGGGGCAGTAAAGGGAAGCTCGCCTCATTTATTTAAAAATGATGTTGGCCTCGAGGTTGTTCCCATCTGTGACCGTGTACTTGACTTCGGTGTAGGTGCCACTGGGGCTGGTACCGCTGTACAGGGCCAGCTGCTTCTCCCTCATCCAGTCCCGTCCTCCGTTGTTGTAGTACTGCCCGTTGATCAAGACTGCGGTATCGCCTGCCTTGATTCCACCGACGATGTCGCACCAACGCTGGTAGTTGTGTACGCCGACGGCGATCGTCATGTACTCGCCCTTGTCCGACAAGAAGCGGAGAACACCAGACGTCCCGCTACCACCCATGGTGAGGGTGAGTATGCCGTCCTGATCGGACCAAGTGCCACCGTTGGCAAAGTGCCAGACGGTCTTTTCAACGATGCGGAAGAATCCGCGATCAGGGTTGGACTGGAAGATACGAAGTTTAATGCTGTAAGACATGAAGATGCTTGAACGCGGTAGGTTTCAGCACGATCGCAGTACAGAGGGCGAAGAAGAGACAGACTTGTTTAGCTGATGGTTTGCGATGAGATCTTATTCGAGCTGTGAGCTGGGAGATGCTCGACGACAGCTAGGGGGTTTATATACTACTAAGGTGGTCTGAACGGGATTTTCTGGTTCACATTCAAGGAAGGACTAATGTGGTTTTCCGATCAGTATTCTGGGACACGTCAACGTCCCTGGGCAGCCAACACCCGCCCAATCCGCATTAGTCCCATAGTTTTACTGTTGACTCCGACACTGTTGTCCTAGAGGACTATTTGCGTGACGCGGCGCGTGAATTCGCGGAGCTTGCGGGTCAGGAGCTTGGAGTACTGCAGCACGAAAGCGGTCTGTGGTTTCTATCCTATATCTTATTTATGTTTAGTGTCCTGGCAGAGCCCCGGACGAGAGGTCATGCCGGTCACGCACCACTATTTCGAAAACGGGATTGCGTTCTTTACGCGGCGAGTTAACGAGTGTATCTCCATGGCTTGCACCCACGGCGATGTTCCCCTGTCGGTCGGCGATAACGCATTCCTCCGCTGGCAGGCACTCCAAGATGCTGCTTTCGTCGACCTCGTGGACGGTAAACAAAAGATATGGTCGGAATCTGATGTGAGTGAAGACTTTGATACGGCTCTCGGAGTACACCCAAGTCGTCACATTATCCGGTACGTTGGTTCCTTGCCTCCCATCCGGAACTTGCTATCGACACGAATTTTTTCGTCCAGAAAGTAGGTCCGTCCAGATGCGGAAGTCTCAAGGGCGATAGTACGCGTCACGACCCGTTTTCATGAAGCACATCTGAATTCCTCGGAAATTCCCCGTTGAACTGGTTCTCGTGAAGAAACGTGGTGCAGGGTTCCCGTCGTGGTGGAGGTAGGGGGAGGGGGGGAAGAAGGGAGAACGAACGTTCGCAACACGTGTCAGTGCCACATATGCCCGTGTTTGAAATTTGAGGGACCATATTGGAGAAAATATTTGTTGACATGGGCTTGGGCAAAGGCCATTACCTTGCGTGACAAGGGTTCGCCCCCATAATCGTGGAAACGACTGACGACGGAAAAAAATTCCATGTTTGGTATGTAATAAAGGCAAGCGACATGTGACGGACTATGGCATTCAGCCATAGTCCTCGGGCTGTCCGACTGCTTGCCCACCCGTCGGGCGCCCCCCCCCCAACATTGGGGTCGGGCCACGAGAGGGAATGGTTTCGAGCGTGCGAAAGCTCTCATCAGGGGGCTACCGCTACCCCTGCCGCCGCCCTTCCGAGACCGTTTGGAGTACCAGCTACCCATCTTAAGCCCTATCGGGGAGTTGGCCAGTCCACAGAGGGGGGAAGGGGGATGTGGAGGATAGATGTGTTGCGATGTGAGATGAACGAGTTGGGGGGAGGCTTCCTGCTCGGGGGGAAGGACCTAGCGATGCCTGGAACGGGCGCGCTCCCACAAGTCGTGCTGGAAAGTGAGGCCCTTTCGGAGACCCACCGGCACTTTTGCGCTCCCATGCGGCACTCCCACTGGTCCATGCCACTAGGAGATCCGCCCTCGCCATCCAAGAAGGGATTCCATGAATACCCACAAATACAAATGTGTCTCCCAGACCTTTTGCGTTACTTGTTGATCGCACTGTGTCACCCACGGGAAATTCGACGTAGAGTTGCCTCGCAGGTGGAAGTTTGCTTGCTTTTGAGCGTAAAGTTCAAGGTCTGAAAGTGCACACCAAAATATTTTCTAATGCCATGACTTAACCTTTGATTGCGATCGATTTCGTTCTAGGATGATATTCAGCATGCTCTCAACGATCATACCAAACGATACACGCACGCGATACTTTGAGCTGGGTTAGTTTCGTTCATGGCGTTACAAGCTATGCTGGTGAATAAACGATCACCGAGGAGAGAGATGTGGTTGATGGAAAGTGGGAGCGAATAGACCAACCCGTGAGCCGTGCGGCTGCAATGCGGTGCCAGCCCAGCAATATGACATTGGGTAAAAGTGGACAAACCCGGACTCTGCATTCAGCACCAGTTCTAAGCAGTTGTGATAACCCATATGCCCCGCGCCAACGCCGGCGAAAGTGTCACAATGGCGTTGTATGTCTTATTGACTCCAGATTGATATGGTGCAGCGGCATCCTAGTCGATCAACACGTACAATTTGGTTTCCGCGTCCACCCACCTGCATAGTACTGCGCGACTCGTCCAAGAGATCTCATCGTCTAAGGATTTCCTGCCTGATGGTCTCCATTCCTTCTCTTTCGTGTGCACCGACACCGTGCTCGTATACACCCTCGCCATCTCTTGACCCATCGTAATATCCCGGATGCCAGGAACGTGTACATCCACCCGGTCGATAACGAGAAGCTCGCAACAGAACGAGCGAACGGAAATCGGATCTCTTCGTAAATGCGGAAGGCATCTCTGATAGCACGGGCGACGCCGCGATGATGTTTCGAATGGGACGTACGTCGATCGCTCGGACTGCACTGGT
The DNA here is from genome assembly GCA_038088955.1 of Neotropicomus parvogracilis. Classification (NCBI taxonomy): domain Eukaryota; kingdom Fungi; phylum Basidiomycota; class Agaricomycetes; order Boletales; family Boletaceae; genus Neotropicomus; species Neotropicomus parvogracilis. The sequence goes on from JBBPJX010000305.1 coordinate 13,426, forward strand.
TGGTACCAAAGTGAGGCGTCATGGCATGGCACTAACAGATTCGTCGTCTTGCGTTACCGTAGCATCCAGACGAGAAAGACGCGCCACATCGCCAATGAGTGCGACCCGGTTTCATACGCAAAATGGGAGTGATTTCACGACATGCAGGGCCCACCTAGATGGCTTTCCAGAGCTAACCTATCTGTGACTTGGGTTGATGCAATTTGCTCGATATGGAGAGAACTCACCTTTACCGCCTCCCTCGCGTCAAGCTCAGAGTTGTCAAATTTTTCGATAACCTCGTCGCATGTCGCATCGGATGTCCAGCGTCCTTTGTAGTAGCCCGCCAAACTGGGATCTCACACCATTGCAACGGCATTGACGAGATATCACGAACAGAGGATAAAGCGAGCCCGAATATCAAGAGAAAAAGTAAACACCCTCACCCTACCCTTTCCTGCGTACTGTATAGCAGAGTGAGCGTGTGGCAACGCTCCGCATGATCGAATGCTCACTATTGTCAGGCTATTCAAAGATATGTTGTTCCGGGGTTTCTTTCCTCAACGTCTCTGCAGAGATGAGCAAACGGTACATGGACATGCCCGTAAAGGCCGCGTTGATGTATTGCTTAAGTAAGATCCGATTTGTCCTCGTAGACGCTGACATCTCGCAGGCCAGTCCTTCCCATTCCCCTTGACCATCCCCGAAGATCCCACCGACCAGTTCGCGGAGTGTGACACGCGACGGGTCACATTGCACTTTTGTGTATGCGTCTCTGCAGATGCCGCTGTTAGGGTTGAGTAGATTAACGTTGCTGAGCAGAACGACCTGTTTGAACTGCACGTGCACGCTAGGCGTAGGACTTGCGCAACAGATGCAAGGCTTGCAGGACGATGAGTCCCGATATGATGGCATTCGTCGTTGCGATAGCAGGGATGATGTTGCTGGCCATTTCTGTTATGCATCCGTCAACCGATACGTCAACCACGACGTTCGTGTGATGTAGCGCCTTTGACTTCTGTGTCATTCGCTCGATGTAATATGCGGTTGAACGGAGATTCGAGGCGGCAGTGACAAAGTCAAGCGTGTCGTCACCGTCCTTATCAAACGAAATGATTTTTCCTCCGGCATGCACGTGCGACGCAAGACGGTTGGTACTGGGTGACTTGCGTCAAATTCACTTTAACATAGTGTAAGAAGATGATGTACCTCGATACGAAAAGTGCAAGGTTTTCTCGAAGTATCAGCGCACGTTGGTCTTTCAATCTGCCGTTCGCGCTTGATGTGGACGCCACCCATTCACAGTCATCCGGTTGCCCCTTGGAATTCGTGGATGATGCTACGTTTCTCTTGGGCTCGTTCACCACGAATCTGTCAACCACGATAGTATCAAAGTCGAGATCGGCCTTTCTCTTGAACGTCACATCCGCCACGGACAAGTTTCTAACATCCGCATTGATGACCTTATGCATGTCATACGCTTACCACCACAAATTACATCGCTGGAGACGAAGGAAACCTTTCCAAACACAGTCTTGACTGCGCCTTCTGTGGTGTTTGGAGAGCCCAATGCATTGCGAACAGTTTTGTGAGCCAAAGCCTCTTTTCGCAATGCCACTATTTCTTGTGCCGTGTTACGTCAGTCGCCGGAATGACGAGAGATATGGACACAGACCATTTTCGCCCTGCTTTTCAGCCTCGCCCAGTTCAGCACCGCCATCTTCGTCCCCCCTGAGTAATTGCCCATCAACGTCATAACCGGTAAAAAAAACAATCCGCATGCTCGATGACTCACGGAAGGAGATAACTCTTGGCCCAGACGATGTAATGAATAGGTTTCGACGGAGTGGATAGGATGGTGCAAACAAGGAACGACTTGGGAGTTGGCTTCGGTATGCAGCCGAAGCATTCCGTGCGATTCTAAACACAGGATGGGCGGTGACAGGCGGGTTGGCAAGAGAATGGACGAACCTTGGGCAGAGGCTGGACTTGGCCAGATATCCGGCTGTCCCCGACTCGACGAGGGGGATACCCACCGCCATGCACATCTTGTTCACGTGTCGACGCCCGCCTGGTTCACAGTAAATGGTCATGAAGAGCGGAGCAGACAAAGAGCGAATTTACTCAGCGAGGTCGAGGGCGTTGAGGATAATGTCGAAGGATTAGAACCACTCGATGTCGAACTGGGGTTCCTTGATGTTCGCGTAGATCTACTGGGTACGAATGTTTGGATTGAAAGCGCCGGCTGTCTGTGCTGCCACCTGGGATATAGCTGACTGAGGGGTAGAATTGGATGCAAACTACGTCAGTGTCTGGCTTTGGCTACATTACACTCAGACGTGGATACTATGGGTCTCTTTAATCTGAATAGAAAGTTTCTCTTCAAGAAAAAGGACGTGTCCGTGGCACCGACCAGCAAGACCTTGGTGTCCGCAAGACGGCCTCTGATCCAAGAATCGCTTTGGCATGGGTGTAACGACTACTCTTGCGTTGTCTATCCATGTTCGAATGGCGGCCAACGAGAAACGAGTCGACGAACGGCTCTGTAGTGTTGGCCTCTGGCGGAACAAGTCCTCGGTCACACTTGTCACGCGTACATCCATGTGTTCTTCCATCTCCCCTACTGTACTAGTCTGAATGGTTAGCAGTTTCCACACAACGTCATGTCCACTCTCCATTATTGGTTCTACAAACCCGCAAATCACCCATGGTGCTTAGAGCGTCGTGTCTAGTACAGACAACCTGCGGATTGGATCTGGTCGAAAATGAAACTCATTTTACGGTGCGCTTTTGCTGCTTGGATCTTTTTGTAATTCCGACGGTGCTGAATGTAATGAGCCAAGTGTATTTTTCTGTTCTTGCTTTCCCTTTGCTATGTCTGAAGAATTTCCGGGCATCTTCCCTGATCGTCCTCATCCTTTCCGATAGCATCTGCTAAGCTTATTGACACATGGCCTCATTTCCCGCTTCCCCTGGTTACCCGGAGCTACCGATTTTTGAGGTCACCGCCAGTCGAGCTCAGATTTGAAGCTGCAATCTGACGTTCATCTCTGTCATTCCATGTTCAGGGTCGTCACATTTCAAGAAACCAGACCGTTTGCTTTCGTCAGTTATTTCCACGATCCCCCAGCAGAACAACGTGGCCGCGCTAGTGTTCTTATCCGTGCTTGCAACGGACGAAGATCCATATCTCAGGAACTCGGGGTTCTCGGACCGTGTGTCAGATAGAATAAATCAGGGACCGCGTCAGGCAGAGCGGAAGAAAGACACACCGGCATGATAGATTCGACACCGATCTGGTACAAAACAGTCGTACGATTTCATCCTTCCGACCTTTTACACAGATGATGATGCCCATAGATGAGAACTGTTTTCTGATGGGAAAGAAACAGATCTGGGTCGGCGTTTGACATTTAAACTAATTCCCATGGGATTGAAGTTAGGCACAAATAGTGTGACTGAACGAGGGGATCAAAGTTAGGCGTGATCGGATCAGCATTTATATGTTGAACACAGTGTGACAAGATAGCCCTGGTCTGGAAGAGGCACAGACTCTTTGCATTTCCAGACGAAATCAGTCATCAGATTGTTGGCCTATCGGGGACCTTGCTGGAAGCAACTCCAGGTACTGGGAGAATAGTTAGGTCCATACACAAGTTGGGCGCAAACGTGTACTTATCGTCGTCCGGGCCAGCATTATCCCGCAGTCAAGGCACGGCCGATGAAACGCCAAGCTATAAGAGCCCCTCGAAGCACCTCCCCTTTTCACCCCAATCCGACATGTCATCCCCCATCGTCATCCCCAAGACCCAAGTCGCCGCAGTCGTCCCCGGGCCCAAGCAGTCCGTCGTGATCCGGAACGATGTCCCCGTCACACACCCCTCTGAACTCAAACCCGGTCAATGTCTCGTCAAGATGATCTGCACCGGCGTCTGCCACACCGATCTGCACGTCAGCAAGTCGGACTGGCCCGTCAAGGCGGTGACCCCACTCATCGGCGGACACGAAGGCGTCGGCGAGGTCGTCGCCATCGCTGAGAACTCGGAGCCGTCCCCAGTCAAAGTCGGACAGCGTGTCGGGATCAAATGGCTCGCGTACTGTTGCCGCGATTGTGAGCAGTGCCGCATGGGCCTCGAACAGAGTACGTAGATCATTGGACGACTCGAACGCGCTTGACCCATACTACTTGCCAGATTGTGCCAACGTGCAGAACAGCGGGTTTACCGTCGACGGAACGTTTTCGCAATACCTAGTATGGCACGACGGCTCCCGTCAAAGGTCACATCATTAATAGTGTTCTTTAGATCTCGTGGGTGCACACGGTCACCCCGATTCCGGATGGATTGGATAGCTTCGCTGCTGCGTCCCTCCTTTGTGCGGTGAGTTACCTGGTACTCGCGAGTGCTGATAGTCGTCAAACGAGATCGTTTACCCCTCTAGGGCGTGACCGTTTATCGCGCTCTGAAATACTCTGACGCTATTGTCGGAAATTGGGTTGCCATTCCAGGTGCGGGCGGAGGACTCGGCCACCTAGGTAACGCTCTTCCTACGTGTGACGCATCTCATCTCGTTGACCGATCCCTAATCCTCTAGCCATACAATACGCAGTGGCGATGGGCATGCGCGTCGTTGCCATAGGCAAATCGAGTCTTCTGCATGCCAGTTTCGCCACGCTGACCAAGACCTCCCCACAGATACCGGCGACGAAAAGGAAAGGCTCTGTCTTGAGCTCGGCGCTGAAAAATGGATCGACTTTAAGCGCACGACGGATCTCGTCAAGGACATCAAGGACGCATGCGACGGACTTGGGCCACACACTACCGTCGTCACGTCGCCCTCCAGCGAGGGCTACGCGCAAGCGGTCGACTATCTCCGACCTGGCGGCACGTTGATGGCCGTTGGGTTACCTGCCGAGGCAACGTTGAACGCGTCCATCTTTTGGTCGGTAGTCAAGGTTGGAATGATATCCCCCTAGGAAGTGAAGATGAGTAGCTCATCATGAATATGCCCCGCAGAGCATCTCGATCAAGGGTTCGTATGTCGGAAATCGCCAGGACTCGGTCGAGGCGATCGATATCGCTGCGGCCGGAAAGGTCAAGGTGAAGTATGCGCTAAAAGGTCTCTCAGACCTTCAGCAGTAAGTACGGCAGTCGTCCGCTTTGTCTACGATTGACAATGGTCGCAGGGTATACAATGATCTCGAGGAGGGAAAGGTGGCGGGAAGGATAGTTTTGGATACGTCAAAGTGAACAACATACATGAAAGAATCTAGCCCACCGTATGTTTGTATTTGTAAATGAACCCTACGAACCTCTCTTCTTTGCAAATGGTGCTCGCTCAAAGGCTAGTATCGGGTGGGTACTCACCCAACGACCTCCACAAACCGAACACGCTCACGTCACTAACAAATAACGACGTTGTGCGACGCATCGGACGCTCGTATCCGCACAGGTACCGGAAAGAGGACTGGAGGCGGAAGATCCCACCTCCCATCACACCTAAGGAGGAGCGTGTGCGAGGGGCGGTATCGTGAGTGTAGTAGTGTGGTGTCGCGCGGGAATATTTAAGATAATATTAGTAAGGGAATTTTTTTATG